>APFE031346745.1:42865-58599 GCA_000404065.3 Pinus taeda
AAGAGTTGGGAGACCAACTCCTTCAAATGAAATGCCTCTACAGCCACAAGTACTCATCGAACCCTTTGAGAAATGGGCTCTAGATTTCGTTGGACCTATTAATCCACCATCCAAACAAAAAAGTATATATTGGTTTGCACTTATTATGTTACTAAGTGGGTAGAAGCCAAGGCATTGCCTTCTGCCACTGAAAATTCAGTTGTTCAATTTCTTTTTGAGGATATATTTACTCGTTTTGGTGTCCAAAGAGAAATTGTGACAGATCAGGGAAGTCAATTTACATCTAAATTGATGGAAAAGCTGATGGAGGAATACAAAATCAAGCATAGAAAGTCTACTTCATACCATCCGCAAGAAAATGGCCAAGTGGAATCTACAAATAAAGTTCTTGAGAGCATCATCACCAAGACTATTCATCTCCACAGAAGAGATTGGGCAGAGAGGCTTCCTGAAGCCTTGTGGGCCTATAGAACTACATGGAGGAACACAACAGGACATTCTCCCTATGAACTTGTTTATGGGAAAGAAGTTTTGCTCCCCATTGAGTTTCAGATCAAGACCTTCAAGATGGAAGTTCAGTTGGGGATGAGCTTATCAAAAGCCCAAAAGCACAGAATGGACCAGTTAAATGAACTATATGAAATATGACAAGATGCAATTCTGAGGACCGATCTAGTTCAACACCAAAGGACCAAATGGAATGATCGATTTATCAAAGAAAAGAAGTTTCAAAAAGGATATTGGGCGCTACTATTTGATTCAAAGTTTAAGGACTTCAAAGGGAAATTTCAAACTCATTGGCTTGGGCCATATGAGATTGATGAAGTCTTTAGTAATGGAGCAGTCTGAATCAAGACAATTGATGAGTTCCACACTCCTCTTATTGTGAATGGCCACTGCTTGAAGATCTATCATAAGCCACTCTCAAAAGAGGACTTTGTCAAAATATTTCAAGAAAGTTCTGTAATGAGGCTAGTGGAGAAGAATCCTTCTCCTCCATCAGCCTAATCTTTATTTCTTTCTATTTCGAAAAGAAAATATAAAAAGAAAAAAGAAAAGAAAAAAAGAAAAAAAAAAGAGAAAAAAAAAAAAAATGTGTATAAGCCTGAAAACCAATCTTGGATTGGCAGTCTTATGCAGAAAATATAAGGTGAAAATCGGGGTCACCTGACACTTTATATTTTCCAAAAAAAAAAAAAAATCTCTTTTTCACCATCATTCCATCCTCATTTCATTCCGCTTCACTCCATATTTCATTTCATTCCATCTCACTTCATTCATCTTTCACTTCATTCATCCTATCTCACTTCCACCAATAAAGTCCCTCTCAGGACTATTCCGTCTAGATCAGTTTGTTATAATCATCTTAGTGCAGGCAGAAAAGTATTGTTGCAGATTCCGCAGCTCATACCGAGTTTCCACAGCCAATACACTCTGTCTCTGCAAACAAAACAATTCTGTGTTCTAAAGAAAAAAATTTCAGAGGTATCATCATCAAAAGAGCAACAAGGATACATAGCACCTGCAAGACCAGAAAGCAATCAAAAGTTAGCCACCATAATCAGTAAGGGAATCAGATGCAAATATATAAAGGTATGTTCCAAAATTTCTAATCAACAGTTTAATATCATTTTTGCATAGTTTCAAATCATGGTAGGAGTCACTTAATGTAATGATTAACAAGCTCTCCCACTCCTCGTCCACGATCTCGCCTCATCCACCTCATCACCCTCCTAATGGTTTCCTAATCCCTACTGATCCGAACGTAATATGAACTGCTCTTCTATTAATCATTCGTACCTCAGTGACGTATACTGGTGTACCACGGCTCTCCATACGATCATTTCCACAGCCAAGTGTATGCAGCCACTCAAAGCTCATAAATTTGACCGTTGCACTTGCATGCATAAAACTTGTAGCCGTATTCATTTCTACCCTCATACCACTGGCTTCATTTCATTTTCATATATCGCTCTCGTTTCATTGTAAAATCCCTCTCTGTTTTTCCTCACCTCACTGTTCAAAACCCCGAGTTCTGCACCTCACTGTTCATTACATTACGATTATTGTACAACCGTAATTCCTCTGTTTTCCCGTAGAATTATTCTCCTCAAACATCCATATCCACTGTCAGAGCTTTAAGTGCAACCGAGAACCGAGAATGGGGAAACTTTTGAGAGCAGAACCGGAGGGTTCGAAGTTTTTATAGGGTTACCCACAGGTCAGAGAAGCACTGCAAAAGGCCGAATGGCTGAAGTTTATTCAAAAATTTAACGGGTACCATAAGGAAGTGACAAAGGCATTTTCCCGGTCGTTTGACGGAAAAGCCGTGGAGGTAGGTGACTTACAGTTCACCTTAACCGAGAGTACCCTGGCCACAGCAACTGAATTGCCTCAAACTGGAGAACGCTGGTTCATAAATAGGACAGTGGAAGATCAAGAATGGAGAAAAATGCTTAAGAATCCAGGTATGGATACTTCCATTTTCACCAAGGGTATCCCTGTACATGTCATTAAAGAGGAATGGACTTCATTACTGCTTCTTGTTCAAAAATTTTTAACATGTGAAGGCCGTTTCGGTGTCATGTATATATACCATACAAGACTCATGATGCATTTCATGGAAGAAAGAGCTATCAATTTACCCTGTTTCTTATTTGCTAGTTTAAAGAAAATGTGTAACACTGTTCATAAAAATGTGGGAAACATTGAACCCCATTTGTATCACCATGGGCTTATTAAGATTCTAATTGAGGAACAGTTGAGAAATAAAAAGGATACATGGGAGAAGTTTCTCATTAGGAACCATTTTCAAGAGGCAGCTGAAGCCTCCAATAGCTCTCCTAGGGTACCAAAAAGAAATAGGAGAGGAGGAAAAGAAATTATTGACCAAGAAACTGCCAAAAAGACTGCTGTAGAAACTGCTCCAAAGACTGCCCAAGCAACTGCCAGAGAGGAAAGGAAAAAGGGAGTCAGCACTAAAAGACAAAAGGGGGATAAAGGGAAAACCATTTTCAAGAATCAATTCCTTCACCTGAGCCCTCAATTGAAGAATCCCAAACACTAGCCGACAGATTAGTGCAACTGCAAACCACTGCCCTCTCAAAGAGAAAACAAAAAGAGAAACGTAGTGCCCAACAAAAGAGCACTAATGTACAAGTAAGGAGAAGCAGTAGGTTGAAAGGAAAATGGAGTGTGACCAAAGGCAAACAGTCCCATTTTGTTGACTTAGGCACACCAGAAAAGTCTCCAATTCAGCTAGATGTTGAGCCTAGTCCTCCACGGGAAGAAAGACCCTTCCAGCAAGAGAGAGAAGGCAGTTTTCAAGAATTTGAGTTCAGACCAAGACAAACACCTGATATAGACCCTGATAAGCAGAAAGCATATGATTACTTGGAGACCTTAGAGCAATCTACTGCCGGTCCAAGCACTATAGTACCTCATGATGAACAGGTCAAATCTCTAAAACAAGAGGTATTTGAGCTGGAAGTCTTGAACAGACACATTAAGCAGGAGAATGAAGCCTTAAAAGAACAGAGCAAAGTGGACAAAATGGTCCATGACAATACAATGCTTCACTTGGGTCTCTGGCAGAAAAAGAATAGAAAATTGAAGAAGAAATGCAAGAAGTTGAGCAGGGCCTTAATTAATTTGAGGTTTAGATGTTTGGTTAAGAAACCAAAAGTAAATATGGCAGTGAGAAGAAAAAGGAGAAGGCTGGATGTCTTGGCAGAGGCATCTGAGCATACAAACTGAGAAATCATGACAAGTTTTGGTTGCATGAAGACATGCAACACCTTCACAGTGGGGGTATGTTGAGCCTCAAAACTGCACTAATTTACCCATCCTCCCAACAACCTTTTTCCTACTTATCTCCTTCTTTTGTCATCATTTCCTTCATCAACTTGTTCAATTCATTGCATTATAGGACTTTTTAACATTATTTTCTAACTGTGCTAATGGTTGACTGTTGGTTTAGATTTTTGGTTCAAGTGCAGCAATTCCGCAGCTGTTACAGGTTTCCACAGCTGAGCACTGATTCCGCAGTTGATCCCAGATTCCGCAGCTATTTTCTTGTTTGATATGATCCAGGTGTCTTCTAGAGAAAAGAGCCACATGGGCAAGTTTATATGACTGTGTACATGGTATGTGTGCTATCAGTTCAGCCAAACTGGCCAACGACACCCCTGGTCAACGCGGAGGTAGCTTGGGTCAAACAGCGAGGTTGCAAATGGTGGCACGGCTCTGTGTGTTCAGTTAGAGCACGTAAGTCACAGCCGGCTTCTCCATTAGCCACGACGATTGCAGGGGACCATAATCCAACACCAGATTTATTAGACCACGATGACCGTTCCCTAGATCCGAGCTCGGTGCTGCTGGATGTGTCCTTTTCCTAGCTGTTAGTTAGCTTCATTTACGCATAAGACAGTTGATGCTTTTGCTATAAATAAAGCGTTTCCATACGCTGAATAGTTAGTCTGATGTGGTTTAATACTTTGCTGTTATAAACTCTGTTTTGAAGACCTTTTTATAAAGCATTTTACGCTTCTCACTGTGTTTATTATGAGTTGATTTAATTTGAAGAAGACAATTCTGTTTCTATCCGGGTAGCTGATCTTTTAATTGGTTGAAGTGGATGGAGGGCCCCTGTCTGCTACAACCATTGTACAGTAGCCTTTGAATTTCCTTTTCTGCATTTCTTTTTCCTTACTTGATCATGTATATTAATGTACAGTTTTGAATTATGCTGTTTTGTATTTCTTTAATCTTCATGACTGATCAGTGTGTTTTTACAGCTTTGATTAGGAGCTCGAGACAGTGTGCTTTTACTTCTTTTTAACACTAGTGGCATCTGAAGTGTCTTACCTCAACTGCTAACTTTTTGTTGTGATTTTCATTAGTTACTTGATTAGCTAGTTTCTTTATTTGGTTTACTTTATCAAAGTTTTATCAAGATGCTAATCTCTTAATGGTTCTGTTTATCATAATGCAATAACTTTTATGGGACCAAAATATTATCTAACTGCAGCTTGATTTATTTAGTTTTTAGACTCATATTGCCAATTCACTCCTAACTCTTCTTTTTCACATGATCAATTCAGCTAAAGGCAGAAGGTTAAGGAAGAATAAGTAGTGTGATTTGTCATTTAAATTTTGGATTCCTAGAGTAGTGCTTTTGCTTTCAGCAGAGTTAATGTAAATATCATTTCCATTTCTAACAGCAGTAAGGGTATTGGACTAGTGCCATTAGTCTTTCGTTTAATGCTTTGCTTTCATTTGATGCTTTAGTTTCATTTCAAGTCATTATTCAAGTTTTCTCTTTAAAATTCAAGAAGCATTTAAAAATCATCACATACACACACATTCACTCACTTGTTTATAAATTCATCACATCATATTAGGAATATAATTTAGACATAAACTAAAAATGACAAAAAGAACTAGGAAAGGCTACTTAAGTATATATTGTACACTTTACTTCATCAGCTTACGAGCCCCGGGTTGACAATTTATGATAGCAATTTAGACAACACTAAATTGACCAAACAGTTAGTTGGGACTTTGGGTGGAATGTCTGTCTTCAGCTCTCACTGCAAATTCTCAGGTAAAGTGGACGCAACTTCCATTATTTTGTTCCTTTCCAGGCTTTGTAATTTCACTTCTGCAATGATATATTTTCTAACACCTGTGTGTCATTTGTTGTGTAGGTGTTGAGGGTTTGTGGTTGGAGGTCTCGGCACTGTATACCTCGGTCTTGTTTGGTAGGCTCTGCTTCTTTGTATTTTCTTCAGTCCTCAGTATGGTTTGGATTTAGGCTGTCTGGCCGCATGGGTTTATCACCCTCAATGCTTGTCAATTGACTCACACTGTGAGTGATGTTCTATTACTTTTGGAGTTTGGCTTCCACTGTTTCGTTGACTGCAATCTTTTGTATATGGATGCAATCTTCTTTCAAAACCCTCACCTAGGGTTTGTCATTCAAGGCTCTGCACCTCTATAGTTGTGTATGAGTAGGGGTTTGAAACCCTCACCTAGGGTTTGTCGTCCACGATTTGAGCATTTACGGCTTTATTTTTTCAGTATTGCTATGTAACTATTATACACTGGACTTTGCAATTTCGAAAGAAAAATCCTTCAGGAAAATATAATAAAATTTGGTTTGGTTTACCTAAATGACATTTTCTTTTGGTTTACTTCAAATTCCTAGCCTGAACTATAGTTATGATTCTTCAATTTTCTTGTGATGTGTTATATGAACGTGCACGAATGCTGTAGACGCTGGTAATTTTGTATGATTTGTCAATTTAAATGTATGGTGGAAGTTTTTGTCCGACCTGTGGGTGCTTGGCCTGTACCGAATTCTGTTTGTGTCACTCTTTGTCTATCCTCGTTGCTTGCTTCCCATGAAATATAAACCCTCGTGTTGTATCTATTCTTCTATCTCGCTATGAGGACTGGTTCCTTATCTCAGTAAAACAAAAAGAATTAATTACAAGAATCTGTGTACAGTGGGTTGTCTGTTTAGACAGTCATCAATTTAGAAAACATAATCAAGTACATAGAACATACAGATGGACAGAACTTAGTTTCTCTGTTATTGTTATGATTTGAGTGCGAGAGGTACTTAACCCTTTACATGATTTTTCCTGTTACATTTATATGTTTCTTGTTCCAGTTAATGAAACTGTACAGTTGTTTTTCAGTTATAGACTTTATAGTTACATGGTTATTAGTCATTCGGTTCTATCCTTATGATAAGATTTTCCTTTTAGACATATTTGTCTTTTTCTTTTTAAAATAACAGGACAATTATTAATCCATGACTTATTAGCAACAGACAAACAAATAACCCTAACCAATCAAACCTACCCTTGACTAATTTAGAGATTAAGATAAAAATAAAAAATCCTACCTCCTATTGTGTCAACTAACATAAAGACAAATAAAAAGTTAACTCAACTCTTTGACCTGGCAGAGATCGACACCCAGTCATGGTGCCTGAGTTGGATGCTCCTGCATCACATTCTTTTTACGATACTTTTCAAACTCTTAAAACATGAAAAAATCGACGAGTTTTCTTGTCTAGACCCATTAAACAAATCAGATAGGGCAAAGAGTTGTTCTTTTTGCGATCCTTTTCAGACTCTTTAAGCATGAAAAGATCGATGAGTTTACCTGTCTGGACTCATTAAATTAATCAGATGGTGAAAGTGGACAATACAACTATATTTCGTATTTGAAAGTGTGGTTTGGCAGCAATCGTTCCCTTGAACATGGTACTCCCTTAGATAAACCTTCATTTTGATGGCCTCTCAATATGAACCCTAACATCCTATGAGTTTTAACCTATATACCCTAATGTAATTGCATCTCCATGTCCTAACACTCTGGAGTGTTCATGAGTCTAGTGCTGTTTGGTTAAAACCATTGTCATGCCTTCTATTGTTCAAGGGTTCCCATTTGTTTCCTCTATCAACCGATCATACATATCCTTTCATCATGCCCTCCATTGTTTAGACCCAAATGCTCAAAAGATTCCTCAAAAAACAAAATCATTCTTGTCCGATTTGATGTAGGACACATCATTGCCTAGCTTTCGACAGGTTTCTTCCTATCGACTTCAACACTCTATCGAGGAAGATAACCCAGAAACACATTCAGTGCCTTGGTACTTACAGACATTAGTGGCAGGTTACCTTGTGTTTGATCACGGGTTTTCATTATTGGCTCCTGGTTAAGCGATTCTACGATTTTTTGACGACAAAGAAATCTTTCACACTCGCTAGTTTGCACTGTGCATCTTGGAGAGCATCACCATTATCGGTGGCCTTCCTCGCATCTTTTAACGGTCTCCATTATTGATTGGTAATCAGATGATGTTGTGCATGTTCAACGTCAATACATATTATCACATGTACCGATCTATGCTGTTCGGTGAAGCAGAAATCAAGACCTTAGGTAGAGGCTTGCATCATTCAGCCTTGTTTCCTCTCCTAAGCTGCAGATATTGTTCTTTGGAGATAGCTATTTTAGGATGATATATTATGACACTAGATCCGCTCTGTGCTTATCGGTGGCCAGCATTGTTATATCTCATAAGAGAAAAATTGCTCTGACATAGCTACTAAGAATGGGAATGCCCGACTTAGGACATGATTTTAGCAGTTTATATATATGTATATGTGCTGTATCAAGTTTTCCTTGCCACCCAAAACTTCTCTCTGTTTACAAAATTTTGACAGAAAATTACAGTTTTAGTAAAGTATTTCGGCCATCATCTCTGCCTCTGATCTCATACTTTAGGGGGCATCTGTTATAGGACAAAATGACCTCCTCATCAACTCAGAGGTGAAAGACAGGATGACTGAAGCAAAGACCACAATTGCAGGCCTTGATTCCACACTAACACTCTCTGCACACTGCTAACCTGCTTTATAAAGCTTGTTACCAAGCATAGAGGAGCGTTAGTCACCCTGCTAACTCAAGTTGTTAGACTAGGGGGGCGTTAGTGAAACTAAGGGAAGTTCAATGGGTCAAGCCAATGAATCTGCTCACAAATATCTAGATATTTATCCCTAAATTTGCTCAAGAAAAGTAGGGAAAGTCAGAAAAATCAAACTATTTGGAGAAATTCCAATCTGAGAATGAAGGAAAATGGGAAAAAGCTTGAAAACAGGTCAGGTTCATGGCTTTTGCCCTAATGAACTCTAGGAGGACCTTGGCAGCCCTAACTCGATTACTACATAAGCAGTGAGAGGGCCATTGTGAAAGGGGTCAGAGAATTTGAAAGGATAGCCCATTGAGTTGTTGTGAACTATCATATACTTGAAGAAGTGAGCTGAAAGAGAGAGAGAGAGAGAAAGAGAGGAAGGAATGGCAAGGGAAGGCTGAAACAATGAATGGTTGTAATCACTCTTCCATTATAAATACAAAATTGCAGTTGTGTTCCCTACTCCATAGTGTTGGTAACAGTGTTCATTGAGTTGTTCATTTCGATACTTGTCGAGTTGAGTAGTTTAAGTTGTATACAAGTATATGTTCATTGTGCATTCTTATATTAGTTTTCTATATTGTATGCTGTGATTTTGTTTGCCTCCCCTTTGTGTAGGAATTGTCTTGGAGCCGGCTTTGGAGGAGTTCTTCTTGGCTGCATTGAGATCTCCAAACAAATCTAGAAGGAGATCTGAGGTAAACACTCTTTCCATACTGGTTAACTTATATTTGATAGATGAACATGTGTATAACTTGGTAGCTTCTGTAGATAATCTTACAATCTGTCAAAGGTCCCAGGAAGGCCTTTGAGGGTAGTTTTCATTCTACATACACTGTGCATTTTACCCCATAGCAAGGACCATGAAGACAGTGAATCGGATGATGACATGCTCTCCTTGAATGAGGACGATGACTAGACTTCAGTACCTCAAATCTCTATCGAGGAGAGTAAGGAGAATAAAATTTTAGCAGTTCAAAAATAAATAGACAGTAGTATTGTTTCGTTGGAGTGACAAAGCAAGCCCGTGAATCAGTTTCCTTAGACTCTAATAACGATGCAGTATCATCTTGTCAGGAAATTCTACAACAAGCCTTGGTTAAGCCTTCACTGAATGGATGGGTGAAAGTAACCAAAAAGAAAGAGGAAAAATCAAATCCGAAAACCTGCCCCAAGTTGGGTGATACTTGGTTTTTGTTACTACTCTTTTGACTAATGAACATTCTTAACACAAGTTTACAAAAAAAATATTATATTGAGTTTCCATATTCATTTGTTTTATTGAATTTCTTTTTAAAATTAAATTATTCCAATTAAATAAAAATTTTGTTTTTATTCCCTTTGGCTTGCACTCTAATCCTTTTCAGGCTATCATTCTATAGAAAGTTGTGTATTTTTCATTTAAAAGTATCCTTCACAAATTTATAAATAGGGCTTCCAAAACATAGTTAGGGATCTTAAGTAATTCCTAAAGATCATGACTAACTACTTTAACTTATGGAAAGTACTGTATTTTTTCATTTATAGGTATCCTTCCCACATTTATAAATAGGGATTCCTAGGATAGAGTTAGGGATATGAAGCCATTCCCAAAGATCATGACTAACTACTTTAACTTATAAAGAGAGGAAATGTTATAATGTCAATTTGGTTTTAGATTATAAGTCATTTTGAAGAACATATGATGAACATGGATTGGGATCACCACTATATATGCTAGGTAACATATCTTTTTAGTCCCTGCCATCTGGCAATGGCCAGGGACTATAGTAATCTGTTTTGGTTGATTTAGCATTAATTCCAGGTGCTATTTCGGAGAATGTGTTGGTTAGAGCAAGGTTTTAAAATTATCTGTGCCAGGATGACCAAAGTGCTCAGGTTTGCCATCTTATTTGGCCTCTTCCCAAGGCGGGAGAGGCCGGAGCTTAGGTTATTTTCCTTAGGCTTGTTTATTTTTGCTGACCGTCAGAGGATTTCATGTTTTAATGTTAGCGTTTCTTAGCATTAGTTTGGATTGTTTGTAGTTTGTATTGTTTGCAATTTTGGTTTGGGCGTATTGGCAGGCAGGTGTTCTGCATGCAGTGGCTGCAGCTGTCCGTGCATGGCGTAGCTAAATCAACTATTGCTCGACCAGGCAACTATTGCTGGATCAGGTACCCGCTTTCGCTCAACCCGCCTATTTCCCTCCTTCGATTGCCCTACCAGCTCTTCCTTTGGTTCACTCTAGTGTCTATTGTCTTCTTGTTTCTTTTTGCAGCGGTCTCTTGCAGAGTGGAGGATTTGGAGGAGCCGAGGTCGTACGCTAAGGTTCCTGAGCAGCCGTGGCCAGCCAGCAGCTAGAGATAGATGCCCAGCTGATGATGCCACGACAATAGGTTTTTAGAGGCTGGCCGATTACAGGAAACCGCCCTGAGGAGAAAACCAAATTTGATTTCCATGAAGGGAATAGCAAAAGTGGCAATGGCAGAATGGCTGGTAAGATACTAAGTTATGGGGGCAGAGCTTACCTCAGCTTACCTTTCCGGGGATAGCTTTGCAAAGGATGGGTATCAGAGCGCAGAAGGGAGCGAGCGGTCCTGGCCCGAGCAGAGCCTGTGGGTTATCGGAATAGTGAGAAGCACTCAGTGACTAGAGAACAATTTGACTGAAAATATTGGCCAGAATTCTATCCTTTATGCCCAGCAGAATTGGATCGAGCGCTGAGTAGCAGCCATACCTCAAATTGGTCTAGGCGGAAGTAGCTGGGGCACACCCACCTTATTATGCTTCATCTATAAGGACCAATCTCTTGATGAGGCCTGTGGATTGTTCTTTGTAGGTTCATTCATTGGAAATCCAAACTGGTTGAAAAATTCAACTGTTCTCACAATGGTATGCAATGTGCATTTTATTTCCACTCATATACTTTTCCAAATATGGATTTTTTATCAGAATTTAGTTGCCTTATTTCAGCCTAATAGAATATTGTCTTTAAGGTATGTTGGGAGGCTTTTTATCTCATTTTTCTTCCTATGCGGCATTTGCATGCATCCATCGGACGTCCACTGTTTTCTGCAATGATCCCGGGTACTTGTTCTTAATTCAGCCTCACACCCATTTTTTTTTCTTTCTGAAATTGTTGTGTTAAGAAGCTCTGTTTTTCTCTTATTTCTATGAGCAATCAATGAAGAATTCAGTCCAAGTCTATGTCTGTTGCCGTTTACATCAATTGACTTTTCAACTCTATGTATTTACAGCAATTTATTTCCTCGGCGTTCTATCAGAAACAATCAGTAATAACTCTGAGATGCCCTGAATAACCAGGGTTGTAATAACAGTAATAATAATAATTCGATAGCAAATTGAATTGAATTCTAAGATTTGTTTGCGTTTTAATTTGTTCATTTGGCTTGCTTGGGAGTTATAAACCCTTATGCCTGTATTGATTCGGAATTATCTTTGATGTTTTATTAAGTCTTGCAGGCTCTTCAAACTGACAAACCATCCAACCGTTCCTGGAAAAGTTTGTTTCAAGTTCTGGTCAAACAAACAGGGTTCGCAGTGTATATTACCTGTTTATTAAGGTTCTTGTATTTATAAGTAATACGGGGGTTGAGATTTTACCCCAAAAACGGTTCAATTATAGCTTTGCCCTATAAATTGTGAATACACAATCACAAAACTTAGAAATTCCATGGTTAGACAACATGTATGTTGTTGGCAAGATCAGCGATTACATTTCTTCTGTAGCTAGTCCATTCCAGCGTTTCGGCGGTGCTATAGACATAATTGTAGTGCAGCAGCAGGATGGGACTTCTAAGAGCACACCTTGGTATGTGAGATTCGGCAAGTTCCAAGGTATTCTCAAATTCAGAGTACTTTTATACAAATCCATACATGCATCGGATTCAGTTTTCATGAAGAAATATTTGATTCCGAGCTATTTAAGTCCGTGTTTATTGTCATTGTCGTTGAAATCCCTGAATGCATCCTATTAATTTACAGAGCCGGAGACCTTATTTTTAGACTTGTATCTTTTCTAGTTTCAATATTACTTGTTTTACAATTAATTCCTGTTTTCTGTCATAAAATGAGGGATGGAAATCAAAATGGTAGTTGCTTCATTTTCCCCTAATAAAATGAAGGATATACATGAAAGAATCTGAGAATTGCCTCCATATCAAGAAACATCTAGATCGATCCCCACAGGAAAATAATCTTGAATTGCTAAGAGCATTGCTGGTGACCCATGGCAGATATTTTCTTTTACATGAACATACAGGACAGGTAATTACCTAACTACCCTTAGATTTCAGCTAATTGAAACATAATTTAAGTTTTTTATAATAGGACAAACAATGTCATTTATCTGATATAATTGCAGGGGGAGGTTGATGTTCTGAGAGAATCAATGAAGGGATTTCAGCTGAGCTTTCCTTTTTGAAGACGGAATGCGAACAACCAGTCGTTTGCAATGGCGAGAACTAAATGACCAGGCACTTGACTAGGTAGGACCGACACTAATTGACTGGTTCGACTAATTCTCTTAAGCCACTGCCTGTTGGGGAGGCGAGTTTTGATTCCGGTGATTGCATCACTCAACGACAGCAGCAGCGGCAGAACCTTCAGTTTCCCATGACAGGGCTCTCTGTACAAGTATCTTCCTGTTATGATCTAGTTCCTGGGTTGTTCGATTATCGTGATGTCTCCTGTATTGACATATTAGCAGACATATTACCATGATACGATGTTAAGTGGCATGGTTTACGCCCTGCATGTTATGTTATGGAGGAGGTGAGGCATGTGGCGCTCATGGGAGGGCCCACATGGTCCATGGACGTCTTTTTATTTTTATTTTTTTAAGCACGTTAATGACATTGTGAACCTTAACTTTCAACTTATTCTTATTGCTGCAGAGTTGGTTCTACCAAAACTGAGTGCCTGGTCCGAACCGGGTAGTCCGTCAATGGATGAATAAATCTCGTCGTCTTTCTAGCGAAAACATGGCTCAATCTATATGCTCGTAAGTAAACAACACGGTGAAACCTCCTCAGGTGGGAAATGGGGTACATACATCCGTATGAATGAACGAGTTTTTCTCTCCTCTCTTCTTTCTGTTGGACTGTGCGGGTGCCATACTTGGCATACTTGGCAGACTGATCGTACTGGGTACGTGGGCTAGGCCTGATCTTGGTAAGGGGACTTGGGATGGGTGTAGATAGATTATTCCTTCACCCTCACGCACCCCTTCCCAAATATCCATCTATTCAGGAAGCTCGAACAAGCCCTGGTTCTTTCTTCTCCCAACCTGTGTTAATCTAGAAAGCAAGCTATAAAAAGCAATCCCCGGTTCTTATCCCATCCATCCAGCTTCCAAGCTCCCCATGCAGCACCCCAGCTAACAAGCGAAAAAAAACAAGTAGCTGCCTGCTCAACCTCAAAGCAAATTAATATATCTGGCCTGTCATAGTGAAACTTCATGAAATGGCAATATTCTGGGATAAAACCTTACTTTAAGTACCCGAAGTGGCCAATGATTCCTCATCCCCCTCAAAACGAGGGCCGGGAGGGACTCATAGAGGTATGAGGGGAAGGTTTTGTTCAAACTGTACGAACTCAAGTTCTGACCTGTGCCTAACTTGGTAGGCCGCCAAAGCCTATTTTTTAAAGGAAGTGGAATCTGATGAAGAAGAGAGTGTGAGTTTGCATGGCAGCTCTCATTCATCAGAAGATGAAGCCTTGGTTGGGAGCCGTCAGGAGAGCTTCAAGTCTGCTCATTCCCAGGAAGATATAGATCTCCTGGTTGAGAAATCCACTGGTAGGGATGGAGTTGACAAAACAGAGGCTGGTAATATTAGGGTATCATTGAATATTCATTCTTTGGATAGCATTTCACAGGTTAGTCAAAGAAATGGCGACGTTTTAATTTCTTTTTTTGAGCACAGTTTGAGATCTTCACATAAGAAAATCGGGAACGCGTTGGTAAATAGAAACTCAAAACCTTCTCCGACTGGTGAAGATAATGATGAAGAATCAAAGCTTCATATGGCATATGATAACAGAGTGGATTCATCTTTTTCGCTGCCAGAAAATGTTGAGAACCAGCAAAATTCATCTCTTATCAGTCCTTTTGTAGGAGAATTAGCATTCGTGCTTGTCTTGTATTCTTCACATGTTACAGTCTGTCATAAGAAATGCTTATTTTCAAGGTCAAATGTAAGCTTCAAGGCAGTTTTCATGTTACTGGTGTCTTGAATTGATGATATGCTGGCATAAAGCATCGATTATGCTTTATGTAAACACAAATTCTTTGCCCCAATATAGTCATTAGTTGTGTGGTGTACGATTTATGCCTACCTACCTGAAGCATGGACTACAGGGGTACTTTTTAAATTTTCCATGGCCTGGTGCATTCCTTTCATTAGTTTGATTATGCAATAATGGGCATTTGGATTGCAGAAGCTTTGTTGGCTATGCTAGGGAATACATCAAATTTGATAGCAACATTGGAGGAGAATGATCTTCTTTTTGTCTTACGGGTACTCAGCCGGAATTGATATTGAATCGCCAGCCATAGAATCAAACCCAGACCACTGAGACCATAGAAGCTAGGGGAGTGTGAAGCTTTGGAAAGCCTAAACAACTCAGAATCTCCAAGCTCATAAAATCTTGCCAGGGAGTTTCAATTATATATACCCTCCCAAACAAAATCAGGGGTTTGTGTGTAAGTTAATCCCACTTTCAAATTTCTTCCTCGTCATTCCCATTTCACACAGTACCTGTACTTAGCCTTAGCGATTGCTTTAGTGCTTCATATGTTATTTGTGAGCACCACATTTTCAAGCTTCAAACTTGCATCTCAGTGTATCCACTGTCCACTAGAAGCTGTCTTAATGCATATGCTGGGAGGTTATACCTAGGGCAGTGCCACAAACTCATGCCACATATAACCAAGAATATTCACTGCACAGGGTTCTATCCTTGATAGCTACAGGTCTTCATACTTTCAAGAAGAACATTCCTTTAGACTACTCTGCTACTGAAGTTTCCTATGACTGTATTAAAGCTCAGATGCATTCGCTTATTGATGCCTGTAGCAAGTTGGCTCAACTTAGTCTCCTTTACGCACAACTTAGTTTCCTTTACGCATAGGAGAATCACTTGTTTTCAACAGATTCTCTGCTCTGCTACTGTTAAGATTAGGTATGTTCTATGCTAGAGAAATTTATTTAAATTTTCACAGTTAGCAATCACATCAGCATTA
>APFE031346745.1:58619-74955 GCA_000404065.3 Pinus taeda
TAAACTGCAGATAGAAAATAAATATAAATCGCAGAAGACAAGCCAACGCAAGAGGACACAAGATATGGCGCAAGCCAAGGACAAACCCCACAATGTGTGGGGAAACCCTTTGATCAAATCTTCTTTTATCTTCAAAGTTCAGTAGAGAGAGAAAGAGAGAGTACATTTACAACAGAGGTCTGCACTTTGACTTATCTAGATCTAAGCATAGATCATCTCCTATAACGATGAGATCAGTTGAAGACATTCTGCTTCAACTGATACCTATCATCGTGCTGCATCTGGTTCTCTAGTTGCACCACTACATACTGCACCATGCGGCTGTCCATGTCCATGATCTTATCCATCATAATGCTGCTCAAACTAATGTGCATCATCATCATGCTGCTGCCCCTGCTAATGTATTATTGTACTACCCATGCACATGATCTTATCATGTTGCTGCCCTTCATGTTTATGATCTTATAATGCTGCCTATGCATCATCATTATGCTGTCCTATATGTATGCAGCAATGAGTATATCAGCCTTTAGCTGCTTGCTATGGCTTGCAACCTAGCAAAGCAGCTAGGCTATAATTTCAGATTCCTTCCAGCAGACCCATCTGAATCTATCCTTCTAATTTCATGCTGTCACCTACAACAATATGATATTATGACAACATATTATATCAAAACATAACCATGTTGTTACTTACAACTAGATGACTGTGCAAGGCTTCTTATAGGACATCAAACAATTGTTTTTCTTCAGGATACAGCCTACCTCGAACAGTGCTTCTCAATTGTGGATTGAGGTCTTTAACGACTGCGTCCTAATGCATATTTAAATGCTGCTGTTTGGATGATAGTGCCACCCTTGTCTTGCTGACCAGCATTTGACTGCCCAGCATACATATAAGACCAAGATTCCAGCGTATATGTAAGACCATGATTCCAGCGTATATGTAATATTGTGCAACGTTTACATTAGCGTCCAACGTTTATATAAGCGTATGACTAAACTGCGTATAAATCCTTTATTAACTACGTGTTAATAAGTCTTTATCAAGACTGCGGCTCACCTTGGTTATGTGGCACCCTTGCACTTAACTTCGGCCTTCCCTTTCCATCACTGCGGCTTTCTGCGGCTTGATTGTGGCTCTCTCCATATCACAGCGGCTGCGATTACCCTTTTGGACAACGGCTTCTTATATCACTGTGGCTACCATGTGGACAGCGGCTAAGACCTCCAGCTGTGCGTGTATATATGCGGCTGTTGCTTTTGACATGCATTCTTCTACGTATACATGACATCATTGATTTTCCATGACCGCTATACTGCGTATACATAACAGCGTTGACCATGGCTCCATTATTCTGCGGATACATGACATCGTACGAATGTTTCCGTGACTGCACATAGGGTCTTACTGCGGCTTCATGAACTGTGTATAAAAGTTTCCATAGACAACATATAATGTCCAGCGTATAAGATTTGTTTTCATCCTTATAAGCTTGCGGCTGGCTAGGGCATTACAGCGATTAGGGCATGATAGCAATTAGGGCACCATAGGCCAGCGTAATTCATAGTGTATCTCCTTCTCCAAAAAAACCCAAGACGTGGAGAGGAGATCACTTTAAGTGAGATTCCAAATGACTTCAAATCCTCATCTATTTATAGTAAAACGTGGATGATGAATAGACACGTCTATTGGGCTTCTAGAGCCTACATAAGAGCTGGTTGGCTTGATAATAATTATATAAACAAAATAAATTCATATCTCCATAAATACTTATCGGAATCGGATGATCTTTGGATCAATCCTACACCTCTCGACGAGAGGGATCCAATAAAAATATCAGCTGCCATAAATAAGCCAACGCACATGGAGTTTGGCCCTAGTTTCCAATTTAACAGCTACTGAAGTTTCTTATGACTGTATTAAAGCTTAGATGCTTTCGCTTCAGCACAAGTAACTAGTTTTAACTTGATACAGGGACTTGTTGCCTCGTAGCTTCTCTTGTTTAACATATAACTATGCGTGATGATTCCTTAGAGATTTCATAGTCATGTAGAAAGGGCTAGATTCCAATACTCAATAGCAAATACTCAATAGCAAGGATTAAATCGAAGGAAGAGGTTCAATTAAAATATTTTGTATTTGAGATGGAATAATCCTTTGGGTTAATGGCTTGAAAACTATGTGATGTGCTTTATATATTGGTTTTGAAGTATTTTCTGTTTTGTAATATTATGATATTTATGTGGTAAGTGAGAAAATTATATCTAATGTGGAAAGTTATTGTTAAAGTTAGCCTTCGACAGTGATATGTAGCTCTAAATTTTTTAATGATAATTCTATTACGAAATATAATTCTATTACTACGAGATAACTGTAAAGAAATATAATTATATAAACATAAAAAGAGATGAGAATTATAAAAATAAAACATCATGATTCACCATCAAATATATTTTGCTTAAATAATTTTACAAAACATCATATATTATATGACAAAACATATGATAGATAATAAGAAAATGATCGATGAGAAGATTGTTCATTGAACATAATGACCAACAATCCATCCATTTACACGTGGTAACTTCGCAAATAAAAAATCTTAGCAAACAATTGCAACATCAATTCGATGGTAGAATAATCCTAGTAAGAATTAACTCAATTTTTTAGGAAATGATACAAATCGATTACTCGAAAATAGTTTATGAATTAAGGTTGAAGTAATTATGCGCTACAATTCTTCCAAAATTTCCTTGGAGCTAGAGACTTTTCCCTAGAGGCCAATTTTCATATTTATAGGCAAAAATTACATGTAAAAATTGTATAAAGCAAAAAATAAAAGGTTCACAAAATATATACATGTCACTACAATTTTGGGGAACTGGGTGTCAATTCATATTTAACCCATTAATTGAATGGTTCCTTGCATATATCCAAATGAGGAAGCGTGCATTGTTCCCTAGCTAGATTTAAAATGGCATTCTTCTATCTAAATTTCTTGATATACTTTTTTAGTTTACTTTTTTAGTTTTGGCATAACTGACTATAGTCGAGTTATTGTTCCAGCCTCTCCCATAATAAACTTGATGCCCATACTCAAAAGAGGATTTTTCTTGATATTAACTTCTTATTTATTAGTGATATCCTTGAAAAAATTTCGAACTTCTCCAATTGGATGGAAACCCTTTGGAAGACCAAGACTAGGTATCTCTCTCTTTAATGTGGCATCTTCAATGATATCCCACACTTTGATGTATATAAACCACACCTCCTAAACATGATTATGAGACCTATCAACCAACTTACTCCATTATCACACTACCGTGTTCACTTCTAGATATATCTTCTTTGTTCTACATATTAATTCCATGATCCTCTTGACCCTAAGTCTTTTGAATTTCCTTGATGGATTTTAATTGATCTTGGACCTTCGGTTGTGTCTCCTTCCATGAAAGAGTTTCATTCAAGTACAATATGTATAGTTGTAGACATACTTTTTGCGGGTCTAATGCTTTAGCTATAAATTCTTATTTGTTGATTAATCCTATGCTTCTCAAGGATTCCATCAATAAACTTATCCATTGTACTTTTGAGTTTTTTATTAGTAATCTATACTATCTCTAACACTTGACCCTTCTTGGATTGTTTCCTACTATAGTCTTTCTTCATCTCTCTTCTTCTTTTCTTCCTCTTAAAATAGTCCTTTTTTTTCTTCTTCTTCCATTTGTCTCTTTAATCCCCCTTCCTTTATCCTTTCACCTTCTACCAACTTCCTTTATTCCTCCTCTACTTAATTTCTAAGATCTTCCTCAAATAATGGTTTACCTTCCTTCTTCTTCTTTGGCCCCTCCTCTTATGGAATTCTCTTGTTTCCTAGGTTCCTCTTGATTTATTTCTCTTGTGCTTTTCTTGAGATTCCCACAAGTCCTTCTTCCTTTGTTAACCCTAAGTGGCTTTCCCCTTTTCCTCCAAGTCTATATATGTAATTGTCTCCTCTTATCTCTTCCTTAACTCCTCTATTTTCCTGTTAAATTCTTCTTCTTTCTATTACTTGATCTATTCATCTTGTACTACTTTCCTCTTAGCTATATCTTTAAGTTTGTTTTCCCCAAGTCTCCTAACCTCTGCTACTTCCTTATTGACTCTGTCCACCTCAATTATTCCTCTAGTTATTTCATCCATTTTTCATTAGAAGATAGAGTGTTAAAAAATTATAAATTGTGATGCTACAACTTTAACTATAACTCTTCCCAATCTTTGGCATTTTCATAGTGAATCTCATCTTCCAAACATTCACGAGAATATGGTGAATCCAAAGATATATACTCATAGTGCTTAGCTACAAGGTCCTTGGAATCATGTCTTCTAAATTATTTAAGTGGAAACCTATATTTAAGAAGAACAATTGTTACTTATTTAACATGCTTTGGATCTTTTAGGAAATGATGATCCAAACTATAAGTGTAGGTGTTGGAAATTGCAACCAGATATGAAAGATAAACATGAATTGCGTGATTATTCTTAAGGATATGCACATAAATACATTGTGTGACCCTTGGTTTCATATCCCAATAGGTCTCTTAGACTTATGCGACTATTGGAGTTCTTACATGCCAACCCTTACAGGTTAGGTGTCCAACATCCACCTCCTTTAATTTGAAGGGGTGTATATGAGTCTAAGAAGAGATTTGAAATACAAAAAATGCAAAACTGCACGACTACAAATGGCTAGATGTGCTCAAATGATTGTATGTGCTTTTTGAAATGGTGGTTTTTAAGGAAGACCACAAACCCAATGAGATGGGAGAACTTGACGTATTAACCAATGGTGGTTTAAGGTTGACTACCAACTTGGAAATGCTTGATGTAATTCCTAAAATAATTCCAAATTTGGCTAGAAGTTGAAGTATTATGCTAGCAGAAGTGCTACCCAATATTATGAAAAGGTGGGAAACAATTAAGGTCTCAACCAATGGTAGTTTAAGGCTGGCCACAAACTCTAGAACACTTGATGTATTTCTTGGAACAATTCCAAATTTGGAAAGAAGTTGTCTTGTGCTAGTGAATTTGCTCACATATGTCAGTTTGAAGATGACGACAAAATGAATCACGCTTATAATTTTGACTCTGGCTGCAACTTTAGGCTTGAGGCTCTGGTTTTGGCTATTGCCCAAGCTCTTCGAAACTGGCAGCTCATCATCAATTCTCCCCTATTAGATAAAGGTGGGAATATGATACTATTGTTGCTCAAGCTCACTTGTACATGCTTGATTGATAGGGTTTCAAAACTAGAAGCTTCATTTTCAATCACCTCTTTTCCATACAAAGTGAGAGGATGAATATGTTTCTAGAGTGTTCACATGGATGAACATAAAAAACCATGATCCTCCATGTGGGGAACTTAAGAAGGGTATCACGATCTACCAAAAATGCACCCTTTTATTAATAGTGATTTAACCGAAAAACGAACAAAAAACACCATTTGCATGTTACCATTGTTTTTAATTTTACATCTTAACATTATAGCTCAAATTTAAGCTTGTCAAGTACCCATACATACTTGAATGACCTTTTTTCTCATTTTAGCGGCTTCCTTTTCAAAACCCTAAATCACACACTTGTTAATACCACTGAGCTTGTAAATAATATGGTCGATAATGGTGGATTCGTTGTTTTCTAAAAGAAAAAAAAAAGGTATTCCTGGAATAAAAAACATGAATAATGTGAGATAGAAAATAACTTCACCTTCTCACTAAGGAAATAATCATAGCACCAATAACCAAACTAGAATGGATTGAGGCATATTGCGCACTCACTCTACTTGCCTCCACACTCTGAAGTCTACTCTTCTTCTTTCTAGCATTTGATGGTCGGTGGCATCAAGAGGTTAAAATTTGAAATGCCCTTAGGAACCTTGTTATTCACCTCTAATGGTCACTATATAGGAATCAGATGTAGATAAGCGTACATTACAAGAGAGAGATAAATCACCATACAAGCACAAAGAACCGATAGGGACACCACCACTTCTAAAAACATTCACTCTAATTGCAAGATGATTCCTTGAGTATTGGCAGCATTACTAAGATCACCTTGAGCTGATCGTTCATGGATATTCTGATACTGATGACGCTTATGTGAAGGAATGTGTTGTCCCTAAGTTTCTTTCAATGTTGTTTTCTCCTCTATAAATGTTGCAGTTCTAGATGATGCTTGCTTTGATGACTCAAATATAATGACCCCCCATGCCAAGAATGCTCTAGAAGAAGATTTCAGTTCATACTTCAACTCTTAGGCTTCGGTTGAGGTCACACCAAATCCAACCATACATTGAGGGACCAACCATGAGGGTCGAGCAATAATGAAAAAATGATAGGAATTTGAGGGAAATATAGTAATGACATAAGGGTTAGGGAAACATTGTAATGCCAAAAGAATTAGGGTTCGACGAATAGCTAGAGGGACATATAGGAGTGTTACACTTATCGCAATTTTTGAATACACTAAGAAAATCCACAAGCAAGTTAAGGTTTTGAGTTTGACTTGGGAGAAGCTGGAAGTCGGTGATAGACATGGGTGTTATGCTAGTCAGGATGAATGTAAAGAACAACACTATGTAGGTAATTATAGCTAAAAGGAATTGTTAGTGGTAATTTAGAGAAAAATGGGCCCATCACATTGACAAAGCACTAGCAGGAGATTACACCAAAAGAGAAACAAACATGAACACATAAACTAGGTTATTATACCAAAAGAGAAACAAACATAACTACATAAACTAGGCCATTCATTTCTTCAAAATCCTCATCAAATTTTTACTATTTTTGGACTATATAACTCAGCTCAAATTTGGTCAGTAGAGGGGAAGGTATATTCTACAACTCAAATTTGTCTAGAAAAGGAGTAGGTCTAACCAACTTGCTTTGATACCACTCTTGGAATGTGCAACTAGATATGAATGATAACCATTAATTGCATTATTATTCATAAATATGTACATATAAATACATTATGTGACTCTTGGTTTCATTTTACAAGAGGTCTCTTGGACTTACATGATTATTGGAGTTCTTAGATGCTAACTCTTACAGATTAGGTGTCTAAGATTCCAGCCCTTAATCTGAAGGGGTGTACATGTGTCCAATAAGAGAGCTAAGATACAAAAAATGCAAAAATGCATGGCAAAAAATGGCTACATGTGCTCCAATGAATATATGTACTCTCTGGAATGGTGGTTTTTAAGGAAGACCACAGACCCAATGAGGTAGAAGAACTCGAGGTCTCAACGATGGTGGTTTAAGGCTAACCACCAACTATGGAATGTTTGATGTAGTTCCTATAACAATTCCAAATTTGGCTATAAATTGATATCTTTTCCTAGTGGAAGTGCTCCCTAATATTATGAAAAAGTGGGAAACCATTGAGGTCTCAATCAGTGGCGGTTTAAGGCTGAACACCAGCTCTAGAAAGCTTTATGTAGTTCCTGGAACAATTCCAAATCTGGAAAGAAGTTATTGCCTTTTGCTAGTGGAAGTGATAATGTATGTTGGTTTGAAGATGATCGCAAACTAAATCACACTCACAATTTTGACTCTAGCTACAACTACAACTTAGATTTTGGTTCAAACTTGAGGCTCTTGTTTTGGCTAGAGTTAAGCTCTTCCAAACTAGTAGTTGATCATCAATCCCTCTCTAAGATACATGGCGAGAGGATGACGTCATTTTTGCTTAGGCCCACTTGTACATGTTTGATTGATAAGGCTTCAAAACTAGAAGCATCATTGTCAATCCCCTCTTGTCCAATACAAAGTGAGAGGATGAATATGTTTCTAGAGTGTTCACATGGATTAAGATCTAAAACCATGATCCTCCATGCAAGACACTAAAGAAGGATGTTGGTTTCTACTAAAAATCCAACCATTTACAATGTAATTTAAGTGGTAAACTTACAAAAAACACCATTTGCAAGTTACCATTGTTTTTAATTTTAGATCTTAATTCCCAAGCTCAACCTTAAGCTTGTCAAGCACCTAGACATACTTGAATGACTTTTTTTTTTTCATTTCAGCAACTTCCTTCTCAAAATTCTCAATCACACGCTTGTTGATACCATCGAGTTTGTAAATAACATGGTCAGTAATGGTGGACTTTCCATTTTCCAAAAAAAAAAAGTATTCCTAGAATAAAAAATGCAAAGAATACAAGAAATAAAGTAGCTTTGCCGTCTCACCAAAGAAAGAATCACAACACTAGTAACCAAAATAGAATGGTTGGAGGCATACTATATACTCACCCTCCTCATCTCCACATGAAAAATTTCGCTTTTCTTCTTTCTATAATTTGATGGTGGGTGGCCTTAGGATGTTAACATTTGAAAGGCCCTTGGGAACCCTGTTGTTCACCTCTAGTGGTCATTGTATAGGCCTCACATGTAGATAAGTGTTCATTAGAAGAAAGATATAGACAAGAACACCATCACCACTAAAATAATTCCCTCTAATTACAGGTTGATTCTTGAGAATCGAAAACATTACCGAGATCACCTTGAGGTTGATGTTCATTTCTCTTCTTATAATGATCAAAATTATGCAAAGGAATGTGTCGTCCCCAAGGTTCTTGTAATGTTGTTTTCTCCTTTATAAATGTTGTGGTTCTCAATGATTCTTACTTTTCTCACTCAGATATAATATATTTCATGTTAAGAATTCTCTGGAAGAAGGTTTCAATTCATGCTTCAACTCCTAGGATTCAGTTGATGTCAGACTAGATCCAACCATACGTTAAGATGGACCAACCATGAAGGACAGAGCAATAATGACATAATGATAGGAATTTTAGGAAAATGTAGTAATGATAGAAGTGTTAGGGAAACACACTAATGACATAAGCATTAGGGTTCAACGAACAATATGAGGTATAAACAAGATCATTACACTTATCAAAAATTTTGAAGACACTCAGACAATCCGTAGGCATGTTAAGGTTTTGAGTTTGGTTCGGGAGAAGTTGGAAGATGATAGTAGACAGGGGCACTATGCTAGTTAGGTCAAATGTAGAGAATGGAACTATGCAGGAATTTATAGTGAAAAGGAATGGTCAGTGGGAATTTAGAGAAAAATGGGCACATCATGCTAACAAATCACTGACAAGAGATTACACCAAAAGCAAATGAAACCTAAATGCATAAACAAGGTCAGTAATTTCTTCATAGTCTTTATCAGTTCTTTTGCTATTTTGGGACTATAGAACTCAACTCAAATTTGGCTAGTAGAGAGGCATGTCTATTCTACAACTCAAATTTGGCTGGCAATATAGTAGGTTTGACCAACATGCTCTGATACCATTATTGGAATGTGCAACCAGATATGGAAGATAAGTATGAATTGAATTATTATTCATGATGACTTACATATAAATACATTGTTTGACCCTTGGTTTCATATTCTAGGAGGTATATTGGAATTTTGTGATTATTAGAGTTCTTACACACCAATCATTATGGATTAAGTGTCCAATAGTAGGGAGTGAAGATCATTTTCTTAACTTATTTCAACAATGAAGCATTGAAACCTTGAAGATAGTTTGATATTCTATTTCTCCTAAAACAACTTTGCTAGGTACATACTTTGGAAAAAGATGAGGTGCTACAATCGCACCACAAATTATTAGATAAGTAAAGTCTTATTGGAGATACCAGTTGCTAAAGTAATCATATTCTTAGCACTATCCATTAGTTCTAGACACTATCTACAAAAATTGATATTGTATAGTGGAGCTAGGAGGAAATTAGAAATGATTAAATACTATTTTTCATAGTTGTTCCCCACAAGATTTGGGAATACACATGGATAAGAGCTTCAAACACTTGAAAATTTAGGTTGGGACCTACAAATACATTACAAGCTACAACTACATTCAATAGATAGGATGCCATGTAGAAGGCGAGAACAATCCCGAGATTTACCTTTTCCTTTTATGTCGTTTAAATAATGATGTTAATTTGATTGGGTATTATAACAACTCAATTTAATAAATTTCTAGTTGTAGTCATTTTATAAGCTAATTCCATCCAAGTATCCATGAAATGCACACAATTTCTTTCCCCATATAATCTAGCTATCAAAGCCATGAAATACATGTATACTTCTCTTGGATTGGTAATATGATAATCATTGTCTACCTTGTGGAAGAACCTCTTATCTCATTTCCACTAGTTTGAAAGAATTTTCCCTACCTCATGTATGTCATATAATTCATCCACAAAGAGGTTAAATAGATGAACTTCAACCTTTAGAATTCCATAATTGTTGGCCACCCAATAGACTCCCCTCTCATTTTTTCATGATATGGGCCCCTCTTTTGATTTATTTGTTTGATTTTGATTTTCATATCTAGATTTGAACTGAAATGTTGATAATGGTGTTGAAGTATAGGTTTTTATTATGGATTGTGATAGACTTTTCTTTAATTTCCTAAATTACGTGTTAATGATCTTCATGGACCTGGAAAACCCATCTCTAATTCCAATGGCTATGGTTGCTAGTCGTTTTTATTAAAGGGGATCATTCTTCTTTTGTTAAAATCATAATTTGACCTAGGTTTTTTTAAGCCACTTAATGGGGCTATGAACTCATTCAACCTTGCCAAAAAATGTATATTAAAGTTTTCATTTTGTTTTTATATTGTCTTGCCTCGATTGTTTGGTTAAATTTGCACGTGATTCATAGTTTTTATACATTATATATGTCTAAGGATTATGTACCATGCTCTAGACTTTGCTTTAACATAAGCTATACATGTTTTTGAATGGGTTCATATCCCTATATTCTAAATGTTATCATTCCATGACCTTGTGATATTATTTATCATGATGGAACTTTGTATTCATATTTCATCAGGTTCTATGGTTTGATTCACATCAAATTTAATGATAAATCTATGGTTTTGTGTGAAATTTAATACTGGTATCGAAATTTCTTGATATGTTATACGATGAAATGATTTATGGCAATTTAGGTAGACCCTATGGGATTTGTATTGAATGAAATATTGTTTTTGGGTGATATGGCACAATCCATCTAAGTTGTCAACTCTAGTTATCGACATATGTTTACATTATCAATTATTGTCATAGCTTAAATTTTAATGTCATAGCTCTCCTCTGGGTGTGATTATGGCTAATTAGTATGTTTTGTACCACATTCACCAGTAATCCAATACATGTTATAGGGTTTCTCATCCACATACTACACATTTTATTTCTCTATTCAGGCTTTGCATGATGCTCTGAGGGTAGTTAGGGTTTCAAACCCCTATTCGACCCATTTTACCTCATGTTCACACTGAATTCTAGCCAAGATTTTACGAGATCTTAGATTAGGCACCACATAATAAGCACTGAGAAAATTGTGAGTGATCTGATTGAGACATATGATTAATATCCAAATTTATTTGATCAAGTTTGATGGTGGGAGTTTTTCCAATTCTATCAGGGTTTCAATGAGGGAGTAGTGAAGTTCTTCGCCTCCACTTTTAATGGAAAGAGGGAAAAGGTTGGAAAATTGGAGAATTATGTGGATTTTAATTTCATGGATGAAGTAACCCATCTCCCTATGGAGGGAAAGAACTAGTCGAAGAATTGTTCTGTGTGAGAGATACCTTAGAGGAAGTTCTTGGCAACCAAGAGCTATGCATACAATGTTAAATGTATGTTGGTTTCTTTCCTCAAACCTAAATGGAAAGATTTGTTGTTTTTCTATGTCATTACATCACATGTGAAGGGAGTTATGGGTTAGTATTTATTTCCCATATTTGCCTTCTGATGGTATTCTTTGGGTATAAAATTAACCTTTTATATTATTTATACAAAAGCCTCACCAAAATGGAAAAGGAATATCAGGTCAAACATAAAAAACTTGACAAGTCTCTTTTCCATAATGGTCTCATCTACATTTTGGTAAAGCATCACTTGGCCAAAAATGACAATGTTTGGGATGCTTTTCTCCTTTGAAATGGTTATGAAAAACCCCAAGTTCCTGAACAACTAGATCTTGCACCTAGGGTCTCGCATAGTCCTCCACCAGATGACCTAGTTCCACTTGTTTCTCACATTTTCGATGCTAGATGACATTGATGATTCATTCCATGCTGAGAAGTTAGATTTTTTGACAACCATGGGGTTGATAAGTCTGAAATTGTACCTATTCATGTCACTAGGAGTATGACAAAAGTGTACAACAAAAATCAAATTTATAAGAACCAATATGATCAAATATAATGATATCAACAATAGGGGTGATTCACCAATTTTGGAGTAAAAAGGTAAAAAGGTAAAAAGTAAAAAAATAAGAAAACTACTTTTTCAACTTGTATTTTCATTTTATCGCCCTACAATTTTACTCAAATTTCGAGCAAGATCACTCATCGGATGCACAATTTAAGTTTTCATCAAAGGAGTACCCATATTGCATACTTTTGTGGACCCTACTAGATAAAAAATGTGAAATACATGAAAAAAATGTGATTTCAATGACATTTTTCATGTATTTCACACTTGTCATGTGGTAGGATCCATAAAAAGTATGCAACATGGGTACTCCTTGGATGAAAAATTAAATTGCATATCCAACGAGTGCTTATTCCTGAAATTTGAGTAAAAGCATAGGGAGATAAGTCGAAAACACAATTTGGAAAAGCAATTTTTTTTCCCTCCAAAACTTGATTCCTAATCTAATCTTATTTTATTATTTCCATTATTATTTTTTGATATTCCTTAGGAGGTCCAATTTAGACCTAAAAATTTCTCTATTGAATATTGAGTTCCAACATGTCGAATTCAAACTAGAATTTAGAGAAAAAGACTAGCTAAAATCCTTAGATCATAGCCCTCAATTTAAACCTGCAAAGTAAGAGGAACTTAGTCGGCCTTAATATAATCCTCAGCCTAGAGTGGAAGTTAAATAAATGGAAAGGAAAATATCAAGGGCTCGATGTAACATAAGAAAGAACAACTTGATAAAAGAGGTTTTTGTTGATCTGGAAATAGCTAACCTTCATTGAATAAAAATAATCCTCAGACAAAGGAAAACTATGGTTTTGTTGATAATGATAAATATGTGCATGTTGGAAATAGTAACTCAAGAAAAACCCCTCAAAGCAATTATGGCTCTAATCCATCCCTACTCGACATGTCTGAAACCAACAATTTCTCATTACAGTGCTTCACCTCGAGGATCATATTAATCAATTGTTGTAAGAGAACATTAAGCTTAAATCCCTAAATCAATAAAGGGAAAATCAAAACAAATATAAATCTATAGAATTTAAGGTGAAAACATAGGCAGGAGATATGAATATAACTATTAAGTCATGAAATGTCAAAGTTGTTATCTCTCCAGATTCGAATCATAGTTAATAAATATTTTTTATTTATCTATATTTCAGGATCAAAGATTTTTTAGGTATGTTTTTATTTTGATTTGTTGCTAATTTTAAAAGATCGCTATAAAATCGAAGATTCTATAGCAGTCTTGTATTTTTGATATCAATATAAGTTGTTAATATCTTTTTCTTTAATTGTTGATAGGTTTTTCTTGTTCACCCAATGATGGTCTTGGTTTCAATGAAAGTGGTTATTATGGATAATATTTGGTTGTATCAGATTATGTGAGGACGTATTAGTATCCATATCTATTTATTTTAAGTAGTTAAGATGCGACCAATGGGTCAAAGACTGTGGATTGTAATTTTTAAAAAATTGTTTAGATTTTGCAAATTTATTTTGGAACATGGTTAGGATTTTGGGCCTATATATAAACCTTTACTTTTAACAATTAAAGGGAGGGAGGATTGAAAATAAATGATGGATAAATTTGCAATGAATGTGCAATTATTTTGAAGCTTTGTGTAAGTTTATTGATTTTATTTGACTCAATCAAGTAATACTTATATGCGTTTTATTTTTTGTAGTCACTCTTCTTTCATCGTCTTCTTAATTTTCTGTAATTTGGTTTCTGGAAATTTTAAAGACAGCACTCCGTTGTTTAGAGAATTTTCGACGAAATCACATAAATAATTTTTTGTCGATTCGTTTCGAACCAACCAGTGTGGTTCCTCGTCAGGACAAGTTGAAGAACTGATCCAGCTTAGCCAGTTAAATAGTACGGGCAGAGACTCCAACAGCTAGAATGATAACGGCTAATTTTGACCTTAGGACCCCAGCCAAATAATTATTATATTTTTAATTATGGTTATTCCTGGAAATTAGATAAATAGGTAAATTTCTACCAGTTATTAAATCATATATATTCTACTAAATATAATGTTTATTAATAAATACATATATTATAGGGATTTCCATATTTGTTTATTTAATCATTTTTATTTTTTTTATTCACCCTTTCAATCGTTAGAAAGTACATTCACAATTTTAATTTTTATAAAAATAATATAATAATTAGGCCGATAGGCCTTTCCTTTGAAAGGGACCTTCGTCGTCCCTTTCATTCTCCCGTTGACACGTGGCGTCGGGTCCCCTTCATCCTCGTGTTGACAGCTGGCGTCGGCGGCATAACACCTCGTCGTCGTGGCGATATTGGGTTTTCAGTTCTGGTATAACTTCTACACAGCCCTTCCTTCCTTCTTACTCCACGCACCGTCTTCCTTCCTGTTTTCCACAACCGCCAATACAGTTGTTGTTTCACGCAGCTCTATGTCTGGGTCCTCATCGTGGTCTTCTTCGCGAGCGGCCTGGTGTGCCTGGAGGACGTGACCTTCATCCTGCTTTCCTCTGTCTACATCTTCATAGTCTCCAAGGTGGCCTTCCCCGACACATCGGCGACGTCGCGAGTTCGAGCTTACGGGAAGACCCGGCTGTTCACACTGTACGTGGGGACCGGGGGCGTGGTTGGGCTCTTGCTCCCGCTCGCGTACATCTTCGGCGGTTTCGTGGAGGGCGACAAAAAGGGTGTGGAGGCTGCGGCCCCGCATGTGTATTTGCTCTCGTGCCAGGTCTTCTTGGAGGGTTTGTCTTACCCACTGGAGTTCTCTCTCCCAGGCAGGGCAATGGTGCCGGTTTTCTACAACACCAAGCGGATCTTCACCATTCTGGACTGGCTCCGGGCTGATTTCTGGAAACAGACGGCGGATCTGGATTTGCCCTCTTTTTCCTCCTCCTCGGCCGCTGTTCTGTGGCTCCGCTTCGGCTGGGGGCTGGCGGTGGCCAATCTTGTGTTCTGGTCCTTCAATCTCTTCTGCTTTCTCTTCCCCGTGTATCTGCCCAAGGCCTTCAGGATTTATCATCAGAAAAAGACCACCGACGCCATTGCCAAGGAAGAATAGAATAGCAGAGGAATTGGCTTCGGCTCGCTTGGTGTATTTGATCGCTTCCGGGTTTGAACCATTGACCTCTGTACAGTTTTATCTGCCAAATAATAGGCCTCTATTTCGAAATATTACACCTCTGTACAGTTTTCTCCAATACGTGTAGATGTTTTCATTCGTTTTAATGTGTATGGGATCGATATCTAAAGAATAAAATTGTTATATCTTTCAAATTTTCTGTTTCTGTGACTGTTTCTTGGCGGGCTTTTTAGTGGGATAATCGATGTTGAAAATCTCTGCAATATCCTGCGAACTCCATCCTGCTTTTCTCAGAGAATTTGACATCAAATCCGCTTTCAGTAACAGCCCTTCTAAAATTGTCTGACTGTCCAAATATATCTCTTCAGTGTCCGAGGAAGGAGAGGACGAGCCCTGAATCATGTCATTTATATCTTGTTCCTTCCAACCGCCATTTCTGAGCAGAGTTGCCAGCTCCTCTAAGTAGTCTATCAACCATCTCGGCATGCAGAAATTAGAATCACAACCGCCATTATTGCATTCCCCTTCATTGGCTGAATCTAAATCTAAATCAAAATGAGCCTCTGTTTTGGAGTAAGAAAAGAATTGTTCAGGAGATGAGATGTGGGAAGAAGAATTGGACCTCTTTTCGGCCAAATCACTCCAAAATTCTATCCACCTTGGAGACTTCGAGGGCCAAGGGGATGGCACAGCTGCTAAATTGGCGAGTAACTTGTCAGAAAGAATCTTGCCCTGGAACTGGACATTGCATTTAAATTTGGGGGAATTGTAACCGCTACTACCAAGGAACGAGTGCCTGTCAGACACAGAGATGCTCCTCCTGGGCCACTCTGAAAAACTCTTGTTGGTGTAAACAACATCACAGCATTTAGCTAAGGAATCCAGATTTCTACCCCATGCCTCAATGCTCCTGCTGGATTTGTCGTCCTCCAATTTGGCAGAAATCTGCTCAAATTCAGCCCCACTGGCTCTC
>APFE031346749.1:0-28538 GCA_000404065.3 Pinus taeda
AAATTTAAACATATATTTTAAAAACTTTTAAAATTTAAAAACAATTTCATAAAATTCATTGTTTTCCCATTATATTCATTGGATCCGTTTGCTTCTGTTTATTGTACTAGAGTCTAAAACATTTGCTTCTGTTTATTCTATAAAAAAACTTCTTTTTGTTATTTTATCTTTGTATTTTTTTGGATATAATTTTGCATGAAACTTAAAACTCTTCTGAGTAAAATAAGTTTTATTTATAAAAGTATGATATAAATTATTGCCTTTAAGGTGTTTATGTAGGTTTCCATCTATCACATTAAAATCTGTAATGACGAAAGAGACTCAACTTATTAAGTATTTGCGTGCTGGTGCAAATTATGATCTACCAACCCTATCCCTCGATTCGTGTGAGCTAACCCTCAATCCATGCTTGGATATGAATATGGTTTGAGCAGCGATGGAGGCATTGGGCGTTGGTGTTGATGTTGGGCGGACACCGGAGTAAGAAAATTGACGTTGGGCCTGAGAGTCGGCACATGCTAGAGAGAAATCTAAATTGAAATCTCTCTCAAAACACGGGGAAATGAAAATCAGGTGGAATGGGTGGCTAGGGTTTTCTATTTATTATTATTATTTTTTAATTCTATACTTTGCCAGGGTCGAATTTCAATGAACTCATGCAGTTATTGCCAAATTTATTTGCGTTCAAGTTCAGGTTCCCAATCCAGATCGGATTTGATTTGAAATTCGTCAAACTAGGATCGAATCTGTTCAAAATGTTGAATGGTGTTGTCATTGATGCCAACGTCGGTTCTGGAATGCTCTTAATACATGTCATAAATTACATCAATGGAAAATTTCAATGGACAAGTAGCCCTGGAAGGATGGTAGGAAACCCTAGTATCCCTGCACTTATTGAAGATTTTGAGGATGTAGGTCAACTTATTGGCTTGCATGGCCACCTTTATTTGATTCTCCTCGTCCTACCGGTTCCAACGTCATGTGGCATGCTTCCTCGCTCCTCACTGTTCGCAAGATATGCCTTTCGGAAGGTCAAACCCCCTTTGTTGTGGTCAATGTCCCTAAAAAGAGGTGATGTGGCGGTTCATCATTAGCCAACAAATCAGGATGTTATTTTATGGAAGAATTTAAATATTAAAATTCAAATCATGTGATAAGTATATTAATATGGGGTTTTGGCTCCCCTCAAAGAGGACTGGATTTGGTTGACCATGCGTGCTCCTCCTCCTTATTGTACTGTTATGGGCCCGGGCCCTTAGATGGCCTGAACCTCATGTGACTCCCGTCAAATCCCAAGTGACTGTTTTCCCTCATGTGGTCTGTGCAACTTTCATCCCTTGATTATCTCTTAATTCTGCTATCTTGTTTCTCTTATGAGGAATTGAACTTTAGCTATCTTTGTGTTTAGGGCCTTGGCCTTGTTTTGATATCCTTTTCCTTCATTTCTTTCATAGTTCCTTTTGTTTTGTAGGTGCATTAGTCATTGTCTTTGATTTAATCTGTACTCAAATATTTCTACACTTATTGATCAATTTTGATTTCTTGTGCACATTGCTAGCAGTATTTCTTCATATCATTTGATGAAGGTTCAATTTGTACAATTATTTTTCTTTTGCTTCTGAAAGTTCCTAAAAAAGAAGAGGATTCAATCTCAAAGAGGTGAAATCATGGCACCGGTTTTAGTATTTAATACAAACCCATTCCTTGATTCCATGATCTATTTTTAGCTGGAAAAAGCATCTGTAAATTGATATAACAGTTAGCTGGCAAAAGCATATGTAAATTGACATAACAGTAAATAAAATGTTGCCCAAATTTTCAGCAATTACTAATTAGCTTACTGTGAATATTGCGGATATCATACTTCACTGCCCATCTGAGGATTTCTTCATGCTTGGCAATAGTATAATCTTGATATTTAATATTACTTTTAGTTGTTAAATGATTCTTTTTCTGAAGAAGCTGGAGTTTTATAAAAACATGTTGTCATGACTTCAGAGGGCTAAGAATTTGAAGAGGTTCTATTATCATTTCCAGCATTATATTGACCTTGTAATGTGGAAGGTAAGAGTTTTTCTTTAGTATTTAACTCGATATGCTGAATGATTGCTATGGCATCTGAATGGGTATTTGGAAAAGTAATCATTTTTCTTGACATAAAATAGATCTGATAAATTGTTAATCAAATGGGTGATGGCTGATTTTATTATTCTATTTTGTCTTCCCGATGCTTCTATTACTATATTCAGTTCATCATTAAGTATCATAATAATTTTTTTTTTTCTGATGAAACAGGCGCAATTCTTAGACCGCCATCATCTTCTTATCAAGTTTGGTAGTGTAGATGGGGGGGTGAGATTTTCTTTCTAATCAATTTAACATTTGTTTTATGGGTATAGCTTTATACTCGTGTTTATTATACATGTAGAGTTGTTTCCTTCACAAGGAAAATGAAATAAATGCTTATATGAAGTTCTGGCAGATGTTACACAGGACTCAAGACTATAGTACTTTTGTTATGCATTAACTGTGTTATATGACACAGTTTGGCTGTTCTTGTATGTTTAAGATCAGTATTAGTTTCATACTTCTTATTTACTTGCTTGTGATGCCAGATGTCAAGAACCTCAGATTGTCAGACTGCATTTTTTGCTGTATACAATATAGAGACGACTGAACTACTTGCTTTTTACCAGGCAAATACTCCTTATCTGTTCACTTATCTCCTTGGAGTGCATTATAAACTTTCTAGTTGCAAGTTTTCATTGTGACATCTTTGGTTAAATACTACTGCAGAATAATTCAGAGGAGTTATTTTGCTTGTTGGAGCAGTATTGTGATGAATTCCGTGCACCATCAGAGTATCCCTTGTACACAAGGTTTATATCTTCGTACAACAATAATATCCATGCAAGAGAGCAATTAAGAAAGCAAAAGGCTGCATGCATTGAAAGCAAAACTAGTAGTTATTCACAGGTATCTCTTCAAACATGCAATGAGAAATTCTCTTAGCCTGTTTTCATTTTTTAAATCCTTGTCATCTTATTCTGTATCCTTTATTTTTCCTATCATAAAGGAGAGGAGTTTATGACAAGAATGCCATAGTAGTCGTTCTTTTCCATAGCTTCTTTAGGGTATCTGAATCAGCATGATTGGATTTGCTGATTAAATGGTGATTCAAAAAGATTGATTGTTTGTTTTTTGCCAATTTTTTGCCGATAATTCTAATTTATTATGATTTTTTTCTTGGAATATAGATCCTCAAGAAAGCCTGGGCACTTGCCCTCATTTTGAGGATCATACCTAATGTAAAGTAGGTTGGGTAAACGTTAAATTATGGTATGTTCTATACTTAGAACAGTTTACTTTTTTTGTTCCTATTAGCCACAGATTAGCAATCACATATACATGAAGTAAAGTGCAGATAGAACATTAAACGATCAATAGAAAACAAGCCAAGACAAGCGACACAAGATGTGGCAGCTAGCCAGGGACAAACCCCAATGCGGGGAAACCCTTTGATCAAATCTTCTTTTATCTTCAATAGTTCAGCAGAGAGAAATAGTTCAAAATCAGAATTCTGTAATTTTATATCAGCGGCAGCAAACCCTAAATCAGCAAAGTCAAATTTGGTCAAACGAGTTGAAATTGACCTCCAATATGCTTGGTCAATTTCCGGTCAACTAGCCTTCGAACAACCTGAAAAAACAGCCCTTGAACAACCCCAAAAACACAGTCAAACTGTTGTTGACTGAAGTCAACCAACTGCCCAAAACTAGGGCAGTCAATGCTGTTCAAACCTGTGGATGGATTCCCTCGATTTTTGTGCCAAAATCTACGGCCTGCCTAGGAGTGGCAGCCACACCAAAACAATACCCTTGATGAGTTAATGCTTGGTCAATGCAGGTCAAAGAGACCTTCAACAACGTCTGCATCCTCCTTTCAACATCCTCCTCGCCTTAATGCGTCCTCCTCCTTCCCACATGTGAGCTGCTCCTTGTATAACCCAAAGCTAAGGAGAGAGAGAGAAGAATGAGTGAGATGAGATGATGAGAAAATGAATCAACCTCTCTTGTATTTATATGCTTCACTGGGCATGTGTGCCAAACATTTAACTCCTGACCGACCTTGACAGTTTGTCAAGTAAATACAAATAAATTTATATCTCCATAAATACTTGTCGGAATCGGATGATCTTCAGATCAATCCTACACCTCTCTACCAGAGAAATCTAGGAAAAATATCAGCTGCCATAAATGAGGTGACCCACATGGAGTTTGGCCCTAGTTGCCAATTTTAACAGTAAACTTACTACCCTTGACCTGGCAGGGACATTGAATGAGGCCGACAATATCAAGTACATTAAGGGAGTCAGCTCGGAACTTGACATGGATACCTCCTGCTTATAATTCAGAGCACTCAATGACTTGAGATAGCCCATTAGGATTGTTGACCACTACGTGTCAACTACCCATAGCAGTACACCCTCTTTTTTTCGCAAAAGGGATAGCGCTTGATTGATGTGTCCGTGCCATTCGACAGTCATCGTCGACCTTATCATATTATGTTGTAAACCCAGTCTGCATATGTGAATTGTAAATAATCTTAGCAGATCCGAGTCATGTATGTAAATTTCCTAGGTGGACCTAATTTTCTAGTGATAATCTACGTTCTGGAAGGTTTTTTGTCTAACCGATCCATGATTGGCAGAGTTTTCCTTCAGCCTAACCCCAAAGCCGGAATGGATTTTGTCATTAGAATCTTAGGAGAATCCTAGTGCGTTGATTTGCTAGACTATATTTGGTCGTAGAACTGGGTGGTCCATGGGGGTCTATGTCAAATGGGGTTTCCCCTTGAGATGTAAAATTGTAAAAGTCATGATGTAAAATGTCTTGAGGGTTAGAAAATGTTTTAATCCCCTCATAAGTCCTAAGTCCTAAGTCTTAGGTAATTTTTCCAAAGGCTAAGTTCGAGGATCCATTTAAAAAAAAGAAAAAAAAAAAAAAAAAAATATAAATAAAAAAAAACTAAAAAAAATTAAAAATTAAAAATAAATAAATAAATATAAAAAAATAATGAAATAAATAAATTTAAAATTTAAAAAAAATATAATAAATAAAAAAAAATCGAAATTTTGAGAACAATGCAATTTTAATTTTTAATTTATTAAAATTTTGACGGATGAGATTAAAATATATCTTGATCCTCATCGACAGTCGAGATCATTTTGACATGGATCACTCGAACTAGCCGTTGGGAATTTTTCCTTTAAATAGGGTGTTAGGGGTCATTTGAGATTAGAGATTCGATCTGTGAGTCTTGTGCTGAAGAAAGCTCTTTTGTAAACTTTTTCTGGTGCTAATAAAGAAATACTTTGGGGTTGAAATCTTGCTGGTGTTACTCTCCTGACGTGCTGTGAGCTGTTTTATTTTCTACATATTTTTATTTTTCAGCCATTAGTAATAGCTTGATGTAGAGTATTGTTGAACACAGGTATCTTGTTCACTTACTAGGGTTTGAATGGTAATAAGATTTCTGAAATAATGGCAGGTATCTCCATTGTATCTGGAATCTAGTATTGTTTTTTCCCTCTTTATTGATGGTTGAAGTGAGCTGTGCAGGAAACCCTTATTGAGAAGATCAGTGGGCGTTTGGGGAAGTTCTCGGCTGAACCAGCCAACTCCCGCAAGCATTCTCTTGCAGAGCCCAGCCAGTTTCGATCCTGGGTTTATCATTTAAGTTTTATGAATGCATGAGAGATTTCTGAAGTATCTCATAGTAAATCTGAAATTCTGAAAATATTATGTGGATTGTGGACTACTAACAAATTTGGCTACTTAAGAGACAAAAAGTTGTAAATGCTGTAATTATTTAGTTGATTTAGGGTTTTAGTTTTGTTTTCTGCACATTATTTTTGGGTGTGTCTTTCCATTATAGGTTGCAGGGTTTTCTGAAGATTTCCGATGGTTTATCTAAGTTGTTCTGCTGTCCAAGGGTTTCAATTTCGATTGTTTTCAGATCTGGAGGAAATCTTACGAGGGTTTCATTGATTATTCTGAAGCACAAGAAATTCAGAATTTTTCTTATATCCGCCATCTCTCATGCTACTCAGCTCCTTGCATCCAATCTACAAACAGATTCTCAACATCGCTGCTCTCCACCTCTTCAATCATTCCCATCGAACCTTCTTCTCGTTCACCCGCTGCCATTCCAGCCCTCAACGCTGCGTGCATCTCTCCTGATCCCCACGCATTCCACGCACCTGTAAACAAAAAAAAATAAATAAAATCAAAACCTATGGCTCCCTGCATCAATTTGTCTACGCCGTCTCTCCTTTGGCAGCTTGCCATACTCGCGTGGCTTCATCCTAGCTGCACGCAGTCACTTCCCGCACCAACAAATAAAAAAACTGAAGTCCCCATCCATGCTGCCCATTCAACTGATCAAATCGCTGCCCATTTGCTGATCAAATCGCTGACCTGTGGATACAAATCCGCAGCATACTTCACGCAGTCCAAAATTGCAGTCCAAACGCACAACTGCAAACCGTTTCCTTCCTCATCGCTCATACAACAGCAAGCAGAACCTGCGTCCAGGCCTTTGTTCCTCCTGCCGCCATCGGGCTCAGCTGCACTAAAACGCATTTTTTATGCGTACGACGGCTTGGTTTTGCATAGTTTAGATTTTAAATTTTTTATTTCTATATGATCAGGTGAGCGGCTCTTTTTTTATTTTTATTTTTCTTAGATTTAGTTAGTTCTAAGTTTTATTTTTTAACGTGGCGCATAGTTTAGCTTAGGGTTTTGAATTTTGAAATTACATTTTCTTTAAAGTTTATTTTTATTTCATATATAAAAAAAAAGAGATTAGAAAATCATAAAAAAGCAAATACTCTTTTTCTTCTTCTTACGTTAGGTATTTTTTGTTTGAGATTTATTCATATAGACTTAATTTTGTTTAAAAGTTAGACTTTAATAAAGAATAAAAAATAAAAATTTGATTTTCTTTCTGTTCAGTTTTAAACTTCATTTAGAATTAGTTTTAGGCTTTGTCTTTGGTTTTTTAGTTTAGTTTAATTTTGTTTTAAATTTAGTTAGTTTTTGTTAAAATTTTAAAAATCATAAAAAGTTTTAGCTTTCAATTCTTTGGTTTCAATTTTTTTTAGATTTACTAAAATTTAGTTTAATTTTTAAATTTTGATAATATAAAAAAAATAAATAATAATAATAATAAAATAAAAGTTTTAAAATTTTTAGTTTTCAATGGTTCATATTTTGTTTTTTAATTTATTTAGATTTTAGGATTTAATTTCAATAATTTTGAGTTTCATTTAGTGTAGTTTAGTTTAGTGTCTCCTTAGAATAGTTTTGTTTTATCTTTTATTTCATTTATGAAAAATAAAAAAATTCATAAAAATAAAAGAATTTTGAAAAAGACTAATCGAAAATTCATTTTATGGTGGCTTCCGTGGTATCTATGTTCCACTTTTCTATAGTTAAATGCACTTAAATATTTATTTAAAGATTAGCTATTGAAAAGTGGTGAATATTTTTTTTGTGAGCTGCTTAGCATTTAAATTTCGTGGTTTAATGTATTCAATCTTTATAAATTTAATCGCTGGATTATTGTTAAGGCGTTCTGCATTTGTTGAATATCTTATATTTTGCTTATAAATGATTGTTAATCACGGAATTATAAAGTTCGTATTTTTGCAGCTTTCGATAAACAATCGTTTAATCATTAGATCCATAAGGCACTGGTCTATTAACTTAATAAAATCAATTAAGTGCTTGTTTCCCCTCGTGTCTCCCAACCCAATTGGTCCACAGTTGGTCATCCACTGCGCCATAGGGTCTACCCTCCTTAGCCGCGGGAGACAGGCTTAAATGGAGAGATCGAGGATCAGGGTGACAGCCCCCGGTCTGAGCGTTGTCGTGACAATCTGTGCGACAAGAAGGATTATTTATTATGATTTCTTGTTCTTAGTTTTCAAAATTTTCCTGATTTTTACGACTTAAAAACCAGATTTCACCAAGTTATTGCCTTGGACAGTTTTTGCAACATTGATCTGAAATCTAGTTCCCAATAATCATCATCATGCTTTTAATTTGTTGCAATTGGCTTATTTGTTAAACAAGTATAAACCAGCAGTAGCTTCTTCTCCAGCATGTCCATACATGGCAGCATGCCGATGGTTGGTCCTGCCTGCATTTGTTTTGTAGAAGTCATTGCTTTGGAAAAATATTTATCACATGCATTTGTTTTGAGAAATTCTTCTTATAGTATCTCTTTGATTATGCTGCCATGATATGAGGGGCATATCTCTGCTGTCAAAGTCACCCAGGACTTGCACCTGGCCTTATTTACACCCACTTGGGGGGGTTTTGAACCCAGGTCTCTGTGTTAATATAAAGCGCAATCAGCTTGCTGCTTGCCAATAGACCAACATATAACTTAAATATTTTCACATTTTTTATTAGATTTTTCAGAGTAGACTAAAATCAAGTACTTTCATGATATATTTTCAGAGTATTTTTAGTATTAAGCTTGCTGTTATAAACTTTGCTGCTAAATCTATAATTCTGATAAATAGGACAGAAAGTAGTTTACTCAAAAATATCACTAACCAGAATATTATTTAAAAGTTAAATCATATTTTGGAAGCACTAAGGTCTCTTATCTATTGGTCAACATGAACAAGCTTTAGTGTATTTGTATGTTGTTTTGCTAACATGTTTATGCAGATCTATCCTTTTAGTTAAACAGGGAAACAACATAAATTCCTCCCTTCAGCCTCCAGGTCCATTCGAAGGCACTGCTCTTTCTTGGTTGGCTGAAGCAATTATCTGGGAAGTTTTTCTTAGCCTTTTGGTAGGAGTTAAGGCTTAAAGAGAGCAGGTTAAGGTCACGGTGACAGTGGGTCTTTACCTTGCGTGTGCTGACCATAGTGGATTTTACCATCTTTGGCAATCCACTAAACAAAGCGGTAATAGTACCAAATGTTACTTTTGGCCTAACAGATGTGAAATTATCTGCAATTAAAATTGATACATAAAATTATACAAATATTGATAAATTTTGGTTTTAATATTATATGCAAGAACACATGTAGAAGTTTTTAGAGACAGTCAGGCTTGCCTGCATTTGTTTCCTAGGAGGAATTGCTTTGAAAACAAATAGTGATCACAAAGTTGCTACTCAGTTTGACAAGTGTAAAGATAGCTGTAACTAGAATTGATAATGGTATAATCATGAGAAGGGATGCATTTTTGGTTTTTTGTATATTATACAAGAACATAGGTTGAAGTTTCTAGAAGGGGAATTTTTTGTTGAATAATCTAGGGCATGGGGTTAATGAGATTCTTCTTTACATGATAACTATTAATGCTTAGCTTGTTAACATTAGTGTGTCTTCTTTTAATCATTAGATAGCTACCATAACAAAAATACAAGAACATAATAAGTTGGCATTCTGCCAGGGCCAAAACCTCTCCCTCTTGGAGGGGAAAATCCGCATAGAATTCTTCTTATAGAGATTCCAATTGATGAGCACCAAGACCATGACCCTTGACTAGCTGAGCCACTCCAAGGCCAAGCCACCAATCCTCTTTTTCATACTGCTGAAATCATCATCATTACCACACCATGGAGACATACATTGGTGCTGTAATATCCCCGAGAATATTGTACTTTCGCTGAGAGACTCACCATAGCTATGGGCTTCGTTGCTGAAACAGTATTATACATATATCACAGATATCCTCTTCATTTCTAATGCACCGAGACTTAGAGACAGTAGTCATCAAGATAGTGACTGAGTCTATTATATATATGCTGAGACAGTTTTTACATAGATCCTTCATGCCGAGAGTATAGTCATTTGTGACTGCATTGCTGAGACTTGTATCATTTCCTTTCTTTGAGGAGTATTAACAATGCACCGAAACATATAGCCAGGAGGTGACTGAGATTTCCTGCGAGGTAACGAAATAGTATTCTAACAGTAGTCATCTGGGAGTATCCTTCTTCAAATCATGCGAGGTTGCAGACTATGTTTTCATCCGAGCTTCCTCAAAGAGTTGCGATATTGTGATCTATGTTTTTGCGGTGATTTCAGCTGCCTATATATAGGTGTTTGACCATGTATTCAAGCCAACATGGACCTATGAACCGATGTGTCTCATCTTGTGAGCTGACATGACTCCCTTTTAATTCGTTTGCTGGCCGAAGTGACTGTGCTTTTTATTGTTTTGCTTGCTCGTCTTCAAGATGATTGTGCTGGTCTTGGAGGGCTTCTTAGACATTCGGTTGACCCATATATATTACATAAATGCTCAAGAAGAGCTCTTTGACTCTTTGATTTTCCTAGACCTATGAAATGAGCAAGAAGCTCATTCTCATAATTTACAAAAATAATATTTCTTTTTCTTGACAACTACAAAGATCAAAATTACTTTGACAAATACCGAACCTAGTTATACTTTACTTCAACACTCCCTCTTAACTAGGGAGGTATTTACAATGGTACTTGGTCGTTCTCAATCTGAAGAATTTCTCATAAGAAGAATTGGATTGGTAATCCCATCTGTATAGCATCATATCAACCAACATTGTCACTGTGCAAGGCCTTGACTAACAACTCCATCTCTCCACGAGACCATGAGCTACAATGCTGTCGAGACCAATGATTTATAGACACCTTTATCATTGTCTCTCAAGGTACATACCCACCTAGGACTATTCTTATCTTGGGTTCCCAACCCTCAAAGAATATCGGTCCTCTTGCCTACTCTTATCTTGGATGCCCTACACATCCTCAAAGAGCATCAGATGGCAGATGATTACCCAACCCTCCATTCTTTTTCTCAAGTGAAGACAAGAATGTTGTGTCTATCATGTGTCTACATTTCCATTCATGGCCTTCACCTAGACTTACAGCTTTTAGTCCTGGTCTAGTGCATGACACATGAGATGGAAAAACACAATTGTCACTCCTTTTTAATCGGAGATGATCTAATCCAAGCTCCCTCTTGATCAGGGACTTGTCAGAGCGCCCTCTTAGCTAGGGACTCTTCTATACATCAACAACTTCTTCTTCGTGGGTCCTTCAGTTGCTTGATCAACTTTTCTCCTTTATGCCATGAAAGTTAGTCGTGGTTCTTTCTTGTAGGGCAACTGTCATCGATCACTTTCCTCCTTAGTTCGTCATGTCATTCCTTTCTTCATGGAAAGTGGCCTTCTTCATATCTAGAACCTTGGTTATATGACTACTTCTTTCTCATCATGCTTCTTCCATGAATGCTAGTTGTATTTGTAAGTAGTCTTGCATGAACTTATCCAGATATTCTTCAAGAAATCAAATATATATTATTAAAACAAATCGTAGCTTACTAGTTGGCTTTTCATCATGACATCTTTCTGTAGATATCAACATCCTACTTTCATGTTGACACATCTCCAAAGATATCCATTGTCAAGGGTCTTTATCTTTTTTAGACTTTTATCAGTGTCTTCATATCTTTTTTGGAGATTTCCTAGTCAAATCTTCTTGGTTCTTGGATGTTGGTTGTCTCTATCATGGTTGCATATATTACGATCTCTTCCTTCCTCACACATCTCGTTCCTAGGGGTTTTCTAATCAGAGTTATGTAATTGTAGTTAACCACCTCATATTTCATATGAGGACATATTATGTTGATTTCATCTAGTGTGACTTATTTTTTTCTACATCCTTTCAGGGTAGGAGATCCTTTTCCTTTGATCATGCTTCTCAAGATATAAGTATTGATTTGCAACCATACAACATGACATTATAAAACTTAAAGACAAGTATACATACCTCATTTTACCTTTGGGTTGTCTAGGCTTCTTTCAACAACTTCCTTGATTGAAAGATCTTCAACCCCTTGAACTGCTCTTATGTCATCATATCTTATTCATGAATTCCACAAGTTGGAGTTTCTATTGAAACACTTTCTTCATCCCTGGATCAGTGAATCGTCTAGTGAAGATTCCATCAGACAATCTTGAGGATCTTAAAGATCCCTATCTAGCAGATGTTTTCCTTTTGTTGCATGACGAGACTTATTTAAGTGCTTGACTTCTGCAAAGTTGTTGCCTACAACTTGTCTTCTTTCATAGAAACCCTAATATGTTGATTGAGATATCTTACTTATCCTTGAACATTTAGTCACCCTCGTGATGATGTCACAAGATCGAGTTTCTTTCGTGATGTTACACCACATCCTCTATTGTAGTCACATTTTATGCAGGATCTAGGAGCCCAAAAGGAGACTTATAGAGAGAGACTACCGTAAAGATTTCTACTCCCTCTTATTAAGCTCCTTCCATCTTATCTAGTGATATGAATAATGTTCATGATTCCTCTACTAGTTTCCCAAATGCCTACCTTCATGAACTCAAAGGAGACCTTATTCAATGACTTCATTCATCTATGAGGATCATAACTATCGTCCTTTTTTCATGCAAGGACCTTTTTATGAGGATTATGATTATCCTCTAGCATTTCCATTACCTTGCAAATCAAAGTCCTTAAACCAAAAATTGATTAAACATGAGAGATACTTACTTGGCATGTGAAGAGGAGGTCTTCACCTTGATGCTTCCTTTGCTTGAGCTGTCCATCATGAACCATATCCTTTTACCAAAAACTTCTTTAGAGACCTTCTAGCATTATGACATTTGTAATCTTGACATCACCGAAATTGCTTTATGATCTTGAGATCATCTTGACTCCTGATTCATCTTCAAGGTACTTTCGACTCCTACATTTGAACACATTGTTGTCATGCTAGAGATATTGCTATTCCACAAATGAACTTTATCATGCTTAGTATTCTCAGGAGTGTATCAACAGACTTCTATATCGAGCATCATCCAAACTATGATATAGATAGACCCATATTTTGATTTGAGCGCCATGCCATTGAGATCATGTTCATAGACAAGATCCAAAATTGTAAAAAGTATATCACTGTGACATTGTACTTATGATGTTAAAATGGAAACTAGGGCCAAACTCCATGTGGGTCAGCTTATTTATGGCAGCTAATATTTTTATTGAATCCCTTTCGTCGAGAGGTGTAAGATTGATCTAAAGATCATCTAATTCCGATAAGTATTTATGGAGATATGAATTTATTTTGATTATGGATTTATTATCTAGCCGACCAGCAACTTATCTAGGCTCAAGAAGCCCAAACGTCATGTCTATTCAACCTATACGTTTTGGTATAAATAGAAGAGGATTTGAAGTCATTTTCACACTCTTCATGTGATCTCTTCTCCACGTCTGGGTTTTTGGAGAAGGAGAAAACGCTAAGAATATTTGCTATGATGCCCTAGCTGCAGTAGCATAATGATCTAGATCTAAACACTCTTATGGAAGAAACCCTAGAAGCTGTCACTAAATACACAACAACATGAAGGCTCAAGATCTCATAACGCAGTCCAAGAAGAAACCTACGTTGCCTTATAGATCTGGCAACGTAGAACAACATAGAGCGTGTAATCTGGGTAGCGATGGCATTATGGTGAAATGCAGTTATGGTGAACGCAGTGGCATTATGGTGAAACGCAGTCATGGTGAACACTGTGGCATTATGGTGAAATGCAGTCCTGGCAATGTCTTGATTGAAGCAGCAGTCAATGTGATGAAAATGTCGCAGATAGCGTAGGCCTATTCATGGTGAGACCTATATGCTGTGCATGGAATCATATGTATGCAAACATTGTTCATATATCAAACGCTGTCCATGTTGTATATCTATAAGCTGTTCATGTTCATTTATACACAGTCATATGAATATGGAACCACGTTATATGAAACCATGTATATATACGCAATATGGAACCACGCTATATGCAATCCATATAACGCACAACACTACCACGCAGTCCATACAACACATTATGTATATACGCTGGGCATTATGTATATACGCTGGAAATATGTACGCTGAATATATATGTTGGGCATTCATATAATATACCACGCAGTCATACACAGTCATGGGATCATAAGCGGTATGGAACACAGTCATCTAGACACAGTCATATATACGCTTCATTGTGTCAGGTATATATAATCTGGAAATATATACGCTGGGCATTATGTATATACGCTGAATATATACGCTGGGCATTCATATAATATACCACGCAGTCATACACAATCATGGGGTCATAAGTGGTATGGAACACAGTCATCTAGACACAATCATATATACGCTTCATTGTGTCAGGTATATATAATATGCTTCAGTCATAACTGCTATCCAGCATGGTTATGAAGAACGCTGAGACAGTGATAAGCAAGTAATAGGATTCCATGGAGGATAGCCTAGCTGCTTTGCTAGGTTGCAAGCCATAGCAAGTAGCTAAGGCTGACATATAGAAGGATAGTAAGGGCAGCATGATGATATGAGCATTGGACAACAGAATGATGTAAGAGATCATGGGTAGCATGGAAAGTATGATGATCATGATTAGTACAACATGGTGCCATATGCAGTGGTGCAGCAAATGGACGAGATGCAACACGATGATAGGTGAAGGAGTCACCTTGGAGAATTAGTTGAAGTAGAATGTCTTCAATTGATCTCATTGTTATATGAAATGATCTATGCTAGATCTAGATAAGTCAAAGTGTTGACTTCTGTTGTAAATGTACTATCTCTCTTTCTCTTTCTCCGCTGAACTTTGAAGAACATAAAAGAAGAATTGATCAAGGGTTTCCCACACATTGTAGGGTTTGTCCCTGGCTAGCGCCACATCTTGTGTCCTCTTGTCTTGGCATGTCTTGTGCGATTTATATTTATGTTCTATTTGTAGTTTACTTTATGCTGATGTGATTGCTATATGGAAAAGAAATTAAATAAATTTCTCTAGCATAGAACATACCTAAAATTAACATGGTATCAGAGGTGAGGCGAAGACAATGCGCAAGCAAGAGTGAAAGAGCAATCACCAAAAACAATGGGGACAAGGACGAAAGGATCAATGGGAACCTCACAATTCACCCAGGGTGAAGTCGAAGCAAAGAATGTTATCAGAATGGCGCTGCAGAACTTTTGCTGGCCTATCTAAAGATCATTTCATTGGGAAGTTCGGATCTAAGGATGGAAGGAAAGGCCGATGTCTTGGTTATAAGTTCGGCCCTTATGCAAAGGAGTGTTCGAATGGCAGAGATGCAGGTCATCAAGGACATGGCCGACTCTTCAAGGAAGTAAGGAACCCCAGGAATGGAAGTCAAAGGTTTTAAGGTGGCATTCATCGATGGAAAGGTACGTGTTTGAAAATAGAATTTTCAAAGATGCTTTTGAGTTCAGGGTTGTGTTAAGTTACAGGAAATCCACTGGGGACCATCGTCCATTAGCATTGGCGGTCTGTAAGTCAGATGGTGACAGGAAAGCCTGAATTCAAAAAGAGCATGAAAGTAGATGTCTGAGATGTACCGAAGGAAAATCATACAAGGGGAACATTCCCCTCATGTAGCAGGTCCACAAGTTTGAAACAACCTGTGGAGTTTGAGATTCGTGAAGAGGAATCTCATGTATGCAGGTGGAAGAAAGCCCTCTGTGGCTTGATGAAAAACACCTCGGACGTAGTATGAGAGGACTGATAGCTGTTTGAGGAAGCTGAGATTCACTGAGGTGTGAAACCGATCCAAACCATTATCCGAAGGTTGTGGATGATAAACCTCTCATACCGACACCTTATGCGGACGAACTATTTCTGCTAGGTGCAGACCCTCTCATCTGCAGAAGTAAGAGGGAGTTGGATTCCGGACATATGTTTTGCAGTTAGCACGGGGAGCTCATATTTGGTTGAGCCTCACTGGATTGGTGCCAAGAATTTTCTAAGATGTCTTCAAGGCACAATATCGCATGGATTGAGATACACTGCCGGAAATATGAAACTGCATGATTATTCGAATGCTGTCTGGGCAAGCAATGTGGAGGATCACTAGAGCACTTTTTCAGTGCTGGTTCACTTTGGATTCTGTTTCGATATCATGGATGAGCAGGAAGCAGAAGTCGGTTGTTATAAGTACCGCCGATACTGGATATATAACTACGAGTATGACCTTGTATGAAGTTGCCTGGTTGTGGAAACTCTTCAGTGAGTACACATGATGAATACCACTGTGATTCTTTGTGACAACCAGAGGTGGGATTCAATTATTGAGGAATCTCGTATTCGACGATTGCTCCAACAGATAGACATCAGATACTACCTTATCTGGGATATGGTAAGTCGATGAGCAAGGGGGCTCCATCGCATTGAGATGATGTATAGGTCGCTAAAGCCTCGGGGGAAAGATCAAATCTGTGATTTTTCCCAAATGACTTGAAACCCTTGTACAAGGGTCCTGCATGTTGCATACATTGAGCTCTGGGAGCTCTAGGGGCTTGCAGTTCTTACTGGAGCAACATACGACCACAGGGTGACTCACCCTCCCCTGGTGGGGCACAGTGGGACAGGATGATTCGCTCTCCTGTGAACAAGATGATTGACTCTCTTGTGGGACAAGATGATTCGCTCTCTTGTGGGATCGGATGATTCGCTCTCTTGTGGACAGAATGATTCACTCTCCTGTGTAGCAGGATGATTAGTTCTCCTATGAGGTCTGGATGATGTGTTCTCCATGACAATTGTAGTAGGATGATTTGTTCTCCTGTGAGGATGGGATTGATTAAGTTCTCCCGTCGAGGCATCCTACCGATGCAGTCTGGGACTCATGGGAAGTACCTCTCATCTGATCAATGAGCAGGGAAATGAAGATAGGGACCATAGTAGTACCGATGGATGCATTGCTGTATCTACCGTACTCCCTACGCTAGGATGACCTTCATTGATTTGGGATCAATGATACTGGTCTGGGACAAGTGGTAGGAGTTGTACCTACTATGACGCTAACTTCGGGTTGGTTGAGACTGGTCTGGGACCAGTGGTACATACTCTGAGACTGACTTCGTGTCAGTGTAGGACTGGTCTGGGACAAGTGAGAGTGGTACATACTATGACACTGAATTTGGGTCGATTGAGACTAGTCTAGGACCAGTGGTACACTCTCTGAGCCTGCGATACCGGTCTGGGACCAGTGGTAGGAGTGGTACCCACTATGATGCTGACATTGGGTCAGTTGAGACTGGTCTGGGACCAGTGGTACACACTCTGAGACTGACTTCGGGTCAGTGGAGAATGGTATGAGACATTCTCGATCAATTCTTCTTCTTCATAGTTCAGCAGAGCTAAGTTGAGCAGAGCAGAGCCAACAGAGCTAAGCAGAGCAGAGCAAGAGCTAGCAGAGCCAGCAGAGCTGAGAAGAGTTGAGCAGAGCAGAGCAGAGCTAGCAGAGCCAATAGAGCTGAGCAGAGCTAGCAGAGCCAACAGAGCAGAGCAGAGCTAGCAGAGCCAGCAGAGCTAGCAGAGCCAACAGAGCTGGGCAGAGCAGAGCAGAGCTGAGCAAAGCTGGGCAGAGTAGTGCAGGGCACTGATGGTAAAGATAGTACAGTCGGACTTATGGATCAACGGATGGAGTTCTCCCTAGTTGAGAGGGAGTGTTAAATTGGCAACTAGGGCCAAACTCCATGTGGGTCAGCTTATTTATGGCAGCTAATATTTTTATTGAATCCCTCTCGTTGAGATGTGTAAGATTGATCTAAAGATCATCCGATTCCGATAAGTATTTATGGAGATATGGATTTATTTTGATTATGGATTTATTATCTAGCCGATCAACAACTTATGTAGGCTTAAGAAGCCCATACGTCATGTCTATTCAACCTATACGTTTTGGTATAAATAGAAGAGGATTTTGAAGTCATTTTCACACTGTTCATGTGATCTCTTCTCCACGTCTGGGTTTTTGGAGGAGAAAACGCTAAGAATATTTGCTATGATGCCCTAGCCACAGTAGCATAATGATCTAGATCTAAACACTGCTATGGAAGAAACCCTAGAAGCTGTCATTAAATACGCAGCAACATGAAGGCCCAAGATCTCATAACGCAGTCCAAGAAGAAACCTACATTGCCTTATAGATCTGGCAGCGTAGAACAACAGGCAGCGTGTAATCTGGGCAGCCATGGCATTATGGTGAAATGCAGTTATGGTGAACACAATGGCATTATGGTGAAACGTAGTCATGGTGAACGCTGTGGCATTATGGTGAAATGCAGTTATGGTGAACGCAGTGGCATTATGGTGAAACACAGTCATGGTGAACGCTGTGGCATTATGGTGAAACATAGTCCTGGCAATGTCTAGATTGAAGCAGCAGTCAACGTGATGAAAATGCTGCATATATCGTAGGCCTATTCATGGTGAGACCTATACGCTGTGCATGGAATCATATGTATGCAAACGCTGTTCATATATCAAACGTTGTCCATGTTATATATCTATAAGTTGTTCACGTTCATTTATACACAGTCATATGAATATGGAACCACGTTATATGAAACCACGTATATATACACAATATGGAACCATGCTATACACAGTCCATACAACGCACAACACTACCATGTAGTCCATACAACGCATTATGTATATACACTGGGCATTATGTATATACGCTGGAAATATATACGTTGAATATATATGTTGGGCATTATGTATATACGCTGAATATATACGCTAAATATATACGCTGGGCATTCATATAATATACGACACAATCATACACAGTGATGGGATCATACGCGGTATGGAACACAGTCATCTAGACACAGTCATATATATGGTTCATTGTGTCAGGGATATATAATCTGCTTCAGTCATAACTGCTATCCAACATGGTTATGAAGAATGCTGAGACAATGGTAAGCAAATAATGGGACTACGTGGAGGATAGCCTAGCTGCTTTGTTAGGCTGCAAGCCATAACAAGCAGCTAAGGCTGATATACAGAAGGATAGTAAGGGCAACATGATGATATGAGCATTGGGCAGCAAAATGATGTAAGAGATCATGGGTAGCATGGACAACATGATGATCATGATTAGTACAGCATGGTGCCATATGCAGTGGTGCAGCAAATGGACGAGATGCAACACAATGATAGGTGAAGGAGTCACCTTGGAGAATTAGTTGAAGCAGAATGTCTTCAACTGATCTCATCGTTATACGAAATGATCTATGCTAGATCTAGATAAGTCAAAGTGTTGACTTCTGTTGTAAATGTACTATCTCTCTCTCTTTCTCTACTGAACTTTGAAGAACATAAAAGAAGAATTGATTAAGGGTTTCCCCACACATTGTGGGGTTTGTCCCTGGCTAGTGCCACATCTTGTGTCCTCTTGTCTTGGCATGTCTTCCGCGATTTATATTTATGTTCTATCTGCATTTTACTTTATGCTGATGTGGTTGCTATATGGAAAAGAAATTAAATAAGTTGTTGTAGCATAGAACATACCTAAAATTAACATATGAGCACTATACACACAAAGTATGTAGAGAGGCACTGTGATGTGAGCTCGAACTTGCCACCAAATAACATAGACAGAGATAGTAACTGGATTGTGTATAGAGAGATTGTCTTATTACCGAGACTGCCTTTTTCAACAATACTTTGTTTGACTGAGATCATGGTAGTAAAGAACCTGAGACTTACTCTTGTAATTTAGCATCAAAACTGAGATTATATTTTATGCCGAGACCATGAGTGCTTCAATGATCCTCTTCATTAATGCGACACTGTATACTCTGTCCCCACCCGAGCTTCATTACTGTTGCAACAACATTGCACTTTCATCGGGGTCTTCATTATATTACTGAGGTCTTCATGAGGTCTGTATCTAGATCCTCTGAGATCATGATTGTTTCATCATACCATCATCATCATATTCATGCTTAAGATCAAGACTGCATAGTGTGTTACTATGAGACTTTCTCCATCCGAATTTTACCGAGACTGAGTATGCTAATGTGGGACCCTTGAGATCCTTGTCATCACTGTTATGCAGAGATTGCGTTTTACTTTCTATACTGAGACTTCCATAATACAAAGTGTTTCCTTCTTGTACCGAGACCCTTATCATGATGGTTATGCCAAGACTGTAGCTAGTTCAATGACATCCATCTGAAACTACAATGATGATGACCATCCGGAGCCTGAATCTTTATGTGAAGAGACTGTACCACTGTTCCTTGTCCGAGATTTCGGAGATATATACGAGGGTGTCACTATGATTACCACAGAGAGGTATGCTATCCGAATTTTGTTCTTCATACGAAGTTGCAGAGAAGTCCTGCTTCACCTTAACTGAGATTGATATTGACTTGTCTTGTTGTTGCTGGTTGAAGATTGATCTTTTAAGTGTCTCTTTTATGCCCTTCTTTAGACTGCAACCATAGCTCTAATTCCATGTTGAATAATCTAGGGCACGGGGTTAATGAGATTCTTCTTTACATGATAACTATTAATGCTTAGCTTGTTAACATTAGTGTGTCTTCTTTTAATCATTAAATAGCTACCATAACAAAGAGACAAGAACACAATAAATTGGCATTCTTCTAGGGCCAAAACCTCTCCCTCTTGGAGAGGAAAACTTGCATAAAATTATTCTTATACTGATCCAATTGATGAACACCAAGACCATGACCCTTGACTAGTTGAGCCACTCCAAGACCAAGCCACCAATCCTCTTCTTCATACTACTGAAATCATCATTTTTACTGCACCATGGAGACATACATTGGTGTTGCAATATCATCGAGAATATTGTACTTTCACAGAGAGACTCATCATAGCTATGAGCTTCATTGCTGATACATTATGATACAGATATCACAGAGATCCTCTTCATTTCGAATGCACCAAGGCTTAGAGACAGTAGTCATCAAGATAGTGATTGAGTCTATTATATATATACGCTGAGACAGAGTTTTTACATAGATCCTTCATGCCGAGAGTATAGTCATTTGTGACTGCATTGTTGAGACTTGTATCATTTCCTTTCTTCGAGGAGTATTAACATTGCACCGAAACATATACCCAGGAGTTAACTGAGATTTCCTGTGAGGTAACACGATAATATTCTAACAATAGTCATCTGGACATATTCTTCTTCAAATCATGCAAGGTTTTAGACTCTGTTTTCATTTGAGCTTCCTCAAAGAGTTGCGAGATTGTGTTTTATGTTTTTGCGGTGACTTCAGCTGCCTATATAGGTGTTTGACCATGTATTCAAGCCGACATGGACCTATTACACGATGTGTCTCATCTTGTGAGCTGACATGACTCCCTTTTAATTTGTTTGCTGGCCGATGTGATTGTGCTTTTTATTGTTTTGCTTGCTTGTCTTCAAGATGATTCTATTGGTCTTGAAGGGCTGTTCTTGGACATTCGATTGGCCCATATATATTACATAAATGCTCAAGAAGAGCTCTTTGACTCTTTGACTTTCTATGGAATGAGCAAGAAACTCATTCTTATAATTTACAAAAATAATATTTATTTTTCTTGACAAGTACAAAGATCAAAATTACTTTGACAAATACCAAACCTAGTTATACTTTTCTTCAACAATTTTGTATATAGGGAAATCAGGTTGTGTAATGTTCAAATTGAAATCATTATTATAAATAAATAATAAATGTAATCTTTGCTTATCGGACTTATGAATAATAGAACTTGTTGCTTGTGTCATGTTAAGAATTACATTATGTTACTCGGTGTCTAGTGTTCTCTTATCGTTTGTGTGTCAGTTGGCAATAATTTTGTTTTATGTTAGAACAACCAACTCTTTTGTATGGCTTATAAATGCAAGAGGTAATCTTATACCAGTGTTGCACTAATCGCCAAAAAATCGCGATAAAATCGTTTTATTGCGATTTTTTCAAAAAGAAGATCAAATCGGGGTTTTTGTTTGTTGTTGACTTTTATGAAAAAATCGCAATTTTTTGAAAAAATCGTGGTTTTTTCATAAAAATCGCGATTTTTTGGGAAAAAATCGTGGAGAGGATGTGGTCTACCTTCTGTAGCTCCTAGTTATTCAGCTTCTAGAGCACAGCAGAGTCTACTGCAACTCCACCGACATCTACATCTAGAGAGGCAAAGGAAATCAGTGGTATTAGACTTTAGTTATTTGGTTCATTTCATTGTATATGACATTATGACCCATGATATGAGATACATTATTATATTTTTTGTTGATATTTTGAGGCTGAGTTGGGAGTCATGAGTCAAGACTTACTATTTAGGACATGATTCACTGTTATGTGTGATGTGGCACTAGAAATGATATTAAACATCTTATATATTAGTTCTTTTATCATAATTTAATGTGTCAATGTATTTATTTTATGTTGTAGATGCCTTTAGATATTAAAAAAATTGCAAAAAAATGAATATTTTTGTATGTTATGATTTTTCCCGACTTTTACCGATTTTTTTTTTTTTTTTTTTTTTTTTTTTTTTTGCGATTTTTTCCCCGCGCCGATAATATCCCGATAACGATTAGTGCAACATGGTCTTGTACTTATGAGATGGGGCAATTTTGATTATGAGGTCCACTAGGGATGGACAACTTGCAGAGGCTTCTTAGGTAGCCTACCTATGAAACATGATACATCCCCTTAGGCTTTTGTCCCGTGTCTTTATGTTGCTCATGATGACATGTGGGCCATGCTACAGTAGTGTGTCTGACACATGTTGGACATGCGTCATGTGACATGTTAAAATTTGGGTACCAGAGGACAAGTGGTTTCCTAAGGCTTTGATCTTTGGCCTAGGGAAAAGTGTCCAAGTTTATTTGTACTTTTCTCTTAAAGTGACTTTATAAGTGGTAAAGCGAATTTAATTTAAAAGTGACTTTATAAGTGGTAAAGTTACATTCTAATTTAAAAGTGACTTTATATGTGGTAAAGTTATATTTTAATTTAAAGGTGACTTTATTAAAGTCAATGAAGAATTAGAACGTGAAAAAGTGGTTATGGAAATAAAAGGCTAAGTGGGTATTTATTTAAGTGGGTGAGTTAAAAAATAGAAAGTGAGAATTAAATGCACATTTATTCTCATCCCTAGATCTAAATGAATCTGCCATTAGTTCTTAGGGTAACCCAAAAGGTCATTTAGAGAATAAAAAGAGAAGAGGAGGAAAAGATCAATTCACTCTTTCATGAGCATTTGAGAGAAAGAGAAGAGAGAGCAAGGAGAAAATTTTTGAGTAGTGAGGAAGTGAAGGAGAGCAGCAAGAATACATTTCAGCAAATCTGGACAACAACATTTATTGGGACGCATCCCAAGGAAAAGCCGTATAGCAGGCGAAAGGCACATAAATCGAGGAAGTGGGACAACACAAAAATTGAGGAAGAGGGACAATAGTAAGGGCACGAATTTTGAGGCAAATTTGGGCACGAATTTCAAGCCAGCCGTATTGTTGAAATCCGTATAGTTCGTACAGTCAGTACAACAAGTTCTGGGCACATTTTTCGTCTTAGGATGTACAACATTAAATGCTGTTTTATTGCTGTAAAAATTTATGTTTTGCCTGTTTGCCAATTGGCACGATTTTCAAGGTGGAGTTCAAGCTCGGAAATCGAGATAAATTGTAATTTGTGGTTGATGGAATTTTTACTGTGTATTTCAGTCTCTGTAAAAACATTTTAGAAATAAAGAAAAGCTCCCAAACTGGTTTTCCCCAAGAGTTGTAGGGGTTTTTCTAGGGTCACATAGACCAAAAATCACTGTGTTATTTTCCATGTGTCGCTGTCATAATTTTGCTGTGTTTTATTTTTGCAATTTCAGCAGTTGTGAAATCTCTAGATTTGTGTTTTCAAGAAAATATTGTCTTTTCCAGATTTTAGAATTTTTATCATGCTTGGATTTAAAACTAAATGCATGGAGTGATAAGGAAAACTGGTAACCAGAGTGGGGGTTGAAATTTCTTCATGGTATCAGAGCTTGGTTGGCTGAAAAGTGCAGTTGGGACAGTAAGGTGAAAATTACAACAAGCTGATTTTTACACAGAAAACAGAGACCTAACACAAATTTGAAAATTTCAATTTGGTAGCACAGCGAAACATGTCTTTGGGCTTGAAAGTTGAAGACAGGTTGGATGAGAAGAACAACTACAGTGCATGGAAGGAGAGAATCTAGAGCATCTTTGAGGATGCAAAAGTTTGGGGAATTATGGTAAATACCACATATACCCCAATAGTAGTACCTGCTGACCATGTACAGTTGGCAGAGTTTAACAAAAAGAATGCTAAGGCAAAAAGATTGATTTTGGAAGGAATCAAAGACCATGTCATTCCTCGTGAGAGGAAAGACTTATGCACATGAGATATGGATAATCTTGACCAGTCTTTACCAGAGCTCAAATGAATACAGAAAAATGGTCCTAAAGGAGAAACTGAAGGCCATTAAAATGGCTAAGATTGACAGTGCTATAGCATACCTCACAAAGATCACTTTAGTGAGAGATGAGTTGGTAGCCGTACGTGAGATCATTGCACCCACTGAGTTGGTGAAGATTGCTTTGAATGGTCTTCCCAAGACTTGGGAGAATTTTGTGGATGGCATTGTTGCACGAGAAAACCTTCTCGATTGGGAGAGGTTGTAGGATGATTGCATTTAGAATGAGATCAGAAAGAACCATCTTGGGGCAGCCAAATAGGTGGAGGAGGATGACAATGTGGCATTGTTAGCAAGAGGCAAGAAGGACAGAGCAAAGAAGCAAGTTTCCAACAGTGGAGGCAAAGGCAAAGGCAAAGGTAAAGGCAAGCAACAAAACAAGGAGAAGGACTATTCCAAAGTCAAATGTTGGAATTGTCAAAAGTTGGGACACTATGCTGTTGTGTGTCCAGAGAAGAAGAACAAGAAAGGGAAAGACAAACCCATGGCAGCTTCTATAGAGATAAAGAGCTTCTTTAGAGAGCTTTGATCGGGAGTTTGGGTTCATAGCTTGTGAGGCCACTAGTGCAGGATCACCTGCCATATAGGTTTAGAGGGAGTGTGCATTCCCCGCTACTAGTAGAGTATCTTCTAGCATTTGGTATGTTGACAGTGGTGCTTCCCGCCACATGACTGGAGTCAGAGAGTACTTCTCAGAGCTTTCAGAGGGTGATATTGATATGGAGGCAATCCTTGGTGATGACAGCATTGTTAGAGCAGTCAATGTGGGAACATTTACATTTGATAGGGGACCCAAACCTTCGTTGAAAGTGTTAGATGTTCTATATGTGCTTGGAATGAAGAAGAACCTGATATCTGTCTGAACACTTGAGGACAAAGGGTATGATGTGTTGTTCAGGAGAGGGCAGGTGGTTATATATCCTAGGGGAACTGCAGCTTCTTTAGCTAGAGAGATTGTTGTGCGCGATGCCAAGGTGTACAAGTTCTTATTCCTGCCCCTGATGGCATTGAGTAGTAGCACTCGAGACAGGATCGATAGCAGATCTAGCAGTTCAGAGTTGTGTGAGATTTGGCACCGTAGGATGGGGCACATGTAGCATGGGGCCTTGAGTACATTGCGGGAGATCACCACTGGTGTGCTAGATTTCAATTCTGATCACCTTGATGTATGCAGAGGATGTGCTATGGGGAAGTTTGCTAGATCCCCTTTTCCCAACAGTGATAGCAGAGCGACCGGGATCCTTGACTTGATTCATACCGATGTGAGTGGTTGGATGTCTCATGTATCCTTGAGTGGCTATGAGTACTATGTTTTATTCATTGATGATCACTTCAAGAAGACCTAGATTTATTTCTTGAAGACCAAGAGTGAGGTCTTCAAGCGATTTCAAGAGTTCAAAGCTTTGTGGAGACCCAGACAGGTAGGAAGATCAAGGTCCTCAGGTCGGACAATGGAGGGGAGTATACCCTTGGAGAGTTTGTTGATTTTTGTGCTGAGGCAAGCATTAGGAGGGAGTTCACAGTTCCTTACAACCCCTAGTAGAATGGGGTTGCAGAGAGGAAGAACAGATCCATTGCAGGGGTTGCCAAAGCCATGCTTCATGATCAAGGGTTACCTTTGTTTTTGTGGGCAGAGGCCTACAACATTGTTGTGTACTTGCAAAATAGGAGTCCATATCATGCCTTAGGGAATGTGACTCTAGAGGAGGCTTTTTCTGGGAAGAAGCCTGATGTTGGGCACTTTCGTGTCTTTGGGTGCCTTACATATTCCTATGTCCCCAAGGAGAATAAGACCAAGCTAAAGCCCATTGTAGACAAGGGCATCTTTTTGGGTTCTAGCAAGACCTTGAAATCTTATCGGATTTATATTCCTGCGCAAAGGAAAGTGGTTGTCAGGCAGGATGTGAAGTTCGAGGAGAGAGCTTTCAGGAGGTCACGAGAGTTAGAGTATCCAGAGTCACCAGAGCCTCAGGAGCAACTGAGTCAGTCACATGGATCAGGAGGTACATCGCTTACAATGTCAGGTCCATCAGTGAGCAGTGGCTCTCAAAGTCAGGTGGGTGGTTCTTTGGGAAGCATGCAGGGCAGTCCACAGAGCAGTTCACAGGGTAGTCCACTAATGGACAGTTAGCATGGTACTTCAGCATCTGCAGGCACAGATTCAGGCATGAGGTCAGTTGGCAGGCCTTCAAGAGTTTAGGCTTTTGATGATGATGAGGATTCTTTCACTTCGGTGGGAGAAGTATGCTCAGGGAAGGGGAAGCCCAAGTGGATTCAAGATACCTTGCGCGAGGCCACATCAGTTGCAGGGCCAAAAAGACAGGTTAGAGAGAGTAAACCACCTGAGCGGTTCTGTAGTTACATGGCATTGGTAACAAGCATTGTTGACTGCAAGCCTTCTAGTTATGAGGAGGCAGCCAGCCAACAGGTCTGGAGAGAGGCCATGATGGAGGGGTATTCTTCTATTATGAAGAACGATGTTTGGGAGGTAGTGCTGAGGCCTGAAGGTAAATCAGTTGTTACTTCCAGATGGCTCTACAAGATAAAGCATGCTGCAGATGGCAGCATCGAGAAATTCAAGGCTCGATTTGTGGCGAGAGGGTTCTCACAAGTAGAGGGAGTTGACTATGAGGAGACCTTCGCTCCCTTAGCTCGGTATACATCTATTCGCTCCATTATATCGATTGCAACAAAGAAGGGTTGGAAGATCCACCAGATGGACGTGAAGACCGCATCTCTCAATTGCTTCATTCAAGAGGAGGTTTATATTGAGCAGCCACAGGGCTTTGAGGTGCATGGGAAGGAGTCCCATGTAAGTAGATTGAAAAAGGCACTCTATGGCCTGAAGCAAGCTCCTAGAGCTTGGTACTCTAGGATTGATGCATACTTGCAGCAGTGGGGTTTCACAAAGAGTGAGGTTGATCTGAACCTATACTTCGTTGTGGTGGGTGAGGAGCCTCTTATTCTAGTGTTGTATGTTGATAACTTGATCATCACTGGTGCAAAGAGACTCACTGAGGGCTGCAAGAGAGATCTTGCTTCAGAGTTTGAGATGAAGGATATTGGCTTGATGCATTATTTTCTGGGATTGGAGGTGTGGCAGGAGGAGGGGCATTTCTTCCTGGGACAAGGGAAGTACATTGTGGATATTCTTAGCAGATTTCACATGGAGGACTGCAAACCCATGTCTACACCCATGATCACTAACTGGAAGAAGCTTCATGCTTCTGATTCTGAGTTGGTGGATCCTACTCTATACAGACAACTGATTGGTTGTTTGATGTATTTGGTCAACACTCGACTTGATATATGTTTTGTAGTTAACACTATGAGTTAGTTCATGTGTGAGTCCAAGAGAGTGCATTGGGTGACTACAAAACACATTCTTCGTTACTTGCAAGGGACTATGGATTTTGGTTTGGATTATAGACAGGGTGATGGAGTTAGACTGGTAGGGTACATGGATTCAGATTGGGCAAGTTGTGCTTCAGATAGGAAGAGTACTTCCGGGTGCTGTTTTGGGTTGGGTTCGACAGTTGTGTCGTGGATCAACCAGAAACAACAGTTAATTGCATTGAACTCAGTTGAGGCAGAGTATGTGGTTACTAGTTTGGCTAGTTGTGAGGCCATATGGCTTCGCAAGATGTTGTTTGGTCTATTTGGTCAGGCATTGAGACCTTCAGTAATTTACTGTGATAATCAGAGTTGCATAAAACTCATGGAGAATCCAGTTTTTCATGATAGGTCAAAGCATATTAAGATCAAGTATCACTTCATTAGAGACTATGTCCAAAACGAAGCTGTCAAGCTTGAGTACATTTCCACAAATGAGCAAGTAGCGAACATTTTCACCAAAGCCTTACCACGGGGCAAGCATGTCTGCTTCAGAGACAAGATGGGAGTGGTGAGGAACACTTTCCTTGGTAAGAGGGAATGTTAAAATTTGGGTACCAGAGGACAAGTGGTTCCCTAAGGCTTTGATCTTTGGCCTAGGGGAAAGTGTCCAAATTTATTTGTACTTTTCTCCTAAAGTGACTTTATGAGTGGTAAAGTCAATTTAATTTAAAAGTGAGTTTATAAATGGTAAAGTTACATTCTAATTTAAAAGTGACTTTATAAGTGGTAAAGTTACATTCTAATTTAAAGGTGAC
>APFE031346749.1:28986-71178 GCA_000404065.3 Pinus taeda
TTAAAGGTGACTTTATTAAAGTCAATGAAGAATTAGAAAGTGAAAAAGTGACTATGGAAATAAAAGGCTAAGTGGGTATTTATTTAAGTGGGTGAGTTAAACAATAGAAAGTGAGAATTAAATGCACATTATTCTCATCCCTAGATCTAAATGAATCTCAGCCATTAGATCTTAGGGTACCCAGAAGGTCATTTAGAGAATAAAAAGAGAAGAGAAGATGAAAAGATCAATTCATTCTTTCATGAGCATTTGAGAGAGATAAGACAGAGCAAGGAGAAAATTTCTGAGCAGTGAGGAAGTGAAGGAGAGCAGCAAGAATACATTTAGCAAATCTGGACATCAACATATATTGGCACGCATCCCAAGGCAAAACCATACAACAGGAGAAAGGCACAAAAATCGAGGAAGAGGGACAACAACAAGGGCACAAATTTTGAGGCAACCGTATTGATGAAATCCATACAAACTATACAAGAAGTTATGGGTACATTTTTCGAGGCGGGCCATACAACATTTAATGCTGTTTTATTGATGTAATTTTTTTTTGTTTTGGCTGTTTACTGATTGGCATGATTTTCGAGGAGTTCAAGCATGAAAATCGAGATAAGTTGTAATTTGTGGTTGCTAGAATTTTTACTGCGTATTTCAATTTCTCCGCAAAAGCATTTTTAGAAATAAAGAAGAGCTCTCAAACTGGTTTTCCCCAAGAGTTGTAGGGTTTTTTCCAGGGTCACATTGACCAAAAATCACTTTGTTATTTTCTGTGTGGCTTTCATAATTTTGCTGTGTTTTATTTCTGCAATTTTAGCAGTGGTGAAATCTCTAGAATTGTGTTTTCAGAAAAATATTGTCATTTCCAGATTTTAAAATTTTTATCATGCTTGGATTTAAAACTAAATGCATGGAGTGATAAGGAAAACTGATAACCAGAGTGGGGGTTGAAATTTCTTCACAGCATAAATGTTTGTTGGACATGCTACCTTGGCATGTCCCAATGTGTTAGATATGGCAGTGTTGATTTGGGTAGCATCGGATGTGCTTTAGCCTTGAAATTTGGTGGAGAGGCTAAGGCACATGAGATCTCCAAGACCCAGAAATTGTTTGTAGAAATTCCACCCGGATGAGGAGCTATTAAAAAAATTACTATTTTTAATGGGTTCCTAAGTCTAAACTTAGGAAAATAAAATATTAATGGGTATTACTAAAGATAAGGGCGAGAAGGTTCTAAGAGATGAGGATCAAGTCTGTTTTAATGTTAGCGGTTGATTAGGGACTTAATCTCAGTCGTTGATTCATCAACAGGAAAAGTATAAGAAAAGACTTGAGGATCATTTGGAGACACACCGACAGATACTCAACATCCCAAGGAAAATCGATTCTCAAAGAGAAGGAGATCGATTTCAGAGGGAGAGTTGTAGAGTGGAGGAAGAGAAGGGCATCTGCAACATCAGTGACTGAGGAGGAGGTGACGCAGGGGTAGTGAGAGACAGCGCAGAGGGAGACAAAACCCTCATGCAAGCTGATACAGAGGGACACAAAACCACGTAGAGTGACGCAGAAGTGATGCGGTAGTGGGAGAAGGGTCTCCAAGGTGTCAAATTTTCCAGGGGAAAATCTCAGGTGTTTTCTCTCAGTTTCTTTGTAAAATCATTCCTTGTAAAGCAATTGTTGCTGAAGATTAATAAAACTCTCATATGCTGCACCATTTTTCCCACATTGGGTTTTTCCAGGGACAATTGTCCAAAAATAATTGTGTTGATGTGATTACTTCTTGTGCATGTATATCGTTATTATTTTCTCTGTGTAATTATGTGATAACTGTAGTAGAATTTATTTTAATGTTTGTTGAAGGGATTTCGTAAATAACTTTTTGTGAAGAATAACTAGGTGAAATAAATCAGTTGCTGCAGTAGAATTTTGGTTTAGAAATTTTTACATGGTATTAGAGGGGAGATCCAACAATAGGAGAGAAGAATCGTCTATGGGTTAGGAGCATGATGCCGAGGCATGAACTCAAAGGGACTCACGCAGATTTCTAGAAGAAAGCACGAGGGACATGGATCACGATTATTCGATGTTAGCTTCCAGACTGGAAGAAGAAGTTGCTTGCCTAGCAAGCTTTGCCTCCTTTGAGGTTTGGTATATAGATAGTGGAGCTTCCTGGCATATGACAAGAATTCGAGAATGTTTTTCAAATTATCGGGAAGAAAGGATGAATTTTCAGATCACTATGGGAAATAAGGCAAAGTGGTGTACCCCCGTAGGAAGAAGTACTGTAGTCTTTCAAACTGAAGCAGGAGAGTGGCTTCAAGCAACCAATGTACTGCATGTGTCATGATTGGGGATGAACTTACTCTCTGTTTCTCAACTTCAAAACAAGGGCTATGACGTTTTCTTCATTAAGGAGAAAGTATATGTCAAACACCCGAGTTGGAAAAGGAAGGCCTAGATTGGAATAAGAAGTAACAAGTTGTATCGATTATAGCAAAAAACTCCAATGGCATTGATAGGTAGCAATGGAGATAGTATCAGGAGTTATAGAATTAAGTACCGAACGAGATGATGTATGCAGAGGGTGCGCTCTAGGCAAGTATGCCAAAGCAACGTTTTCCATAAGTAAAAATAGAGCTCAGAGTGTTCTAGGATTGATACACTTAGACATTTGCGGACCTATGTCCACAAAAGCTCTTAGTGGTGCCGAATACTTTGTCACCTTCATTGATGACAATTCCAAGAAGACTTGGATCTATTTCCTGAAAACCAAGGATGAGGTTTTTGGTTGATTCAAAGAGTTCAAGGCTTTAGTAGAGAATCTGACAGGAAAGAAGATAAAAGTGTTGCGCTCAAATAATGGTGGAGAGTACGTTGACAAGGACTTCGCCGATTTATGCGCTAGGGAAGGCATCAGAAGAAAGTGACAACTCCGTACAATCTGGAGCAAAATGGAGCAGCAGACAGGAAAAACAGGACTATTGTGGAAGTAGCTAGGGCAACGCTGTATGATCAGGATATGCCGAAATTCCTGTGGGCAGAAGCATGCATCACAATAGTTTATGTCCAGAACAAGACTCCACACAAGGCACTGGGCAAAATCACTTTGGAAAGGATCTTCACCGGGAAGACACTTGAAGTCAGTCATTTCAGGATATTTAGGAGTTTGGTGTATTGCCATATACTCGAAGAAAAGAGAGAAATTAGATCAAACTTCTGAGAAAGGATATCTTGTGGGATATAGCGAGAATGCTAAGGCATACAGAGTCTATCTTCTAGGGAGTAGGAAGGTAATAGTTCGACGGGATGTAAATTTCATGGAGGACAGAGCTTTCAGGAAATCTCGAGAAATGCCTTCCGAGGAGTAGTCAAAAGACGATCCGTTGTTCCAACCACTTCGACCAACAGAAACTAGTACCAGCAATTCTCCTAAAGGCAAAGCTTCAGAACAGGAGGAATCTCAGGAAGAGGAAGAGCTGATAGATGTACCCACTACCAGTGGAAGAACGAGCTGGGAACTCCAATAGATTCTACGGGATGCAAAGGACTTCATTGGTGCACCCAGGAGTGAAAAAAGGGAGCGAAGACAACTAGACAGATACCAGGCCCTAGTAGCTCAGGTTAGAGAACCCTCTAGTTTTCAGGAGGCTGTTCAACATCATGTATGGGTAGATGCTATGGTGGAGGAATATAGTTCTATAATGGTCAATGATGTCTAGGAAGTGGTACCTAGGTCTCAGGACAGGTCAGTGGTAGGTTTGAGATGGATCTAGAAAGTCAAATATGCTGTAGATGGCAGTGTGGAGAAATACAAATCCAGGTTTGTGGCTAAGGGTTATGCTCAGAAGGAAGGGATAGACTACAAAGAAACCTTCGCCCCAGTAGCCAGGTATACTTATATTATAACCGTGATATCCCTTGCCGCACAGATGGGGTGGAAGATTCACCAGATGGATTGTCAAGACAACGTTCTTGAATGGGGTGATAGAAGAAGAAGTATACATTGAACAACCAGAGGGTTTTGAGACACGAGAAGAAATCTCATGTATGCAGATTAAAGAAAGCCTTGTATGGGCTTAAACAGGCACCTAGAGCATGGTATGGTCAAATTGATGGCTACTTACAGAAGATGGGGTTCGTCAAGAGTGACACGAATCCTAATCTGTACTATCTTGTTGTGGAGAATGAACCTCTAATTCTGGTGTTATATGTGGATGATCTTTTCCTGACAGGATCATCCAGGCTCATCAAAGATTGCAAGAAGAACGTAGCCATAGAATTCGACATGAAGGATTTGGGACAGATGTATTATTTCCTGGGGTTGGAAGTTTGGCTGCAGAAGGGTGAGATCTTCCTTGGACAAGGGAGATATGCTATAGAGATCTTGAAGAGATTCAGGATGCAAGACTGTAGACCTATGGCTACTCCAATGATCACCAACTGGAAGAAGATTGATGCATCAGAAGATATAGACGTTGATCCCCCCTTGTATAGGTAGCTTATAGGGTCCCTGATGTATTTGGTCAATACCAGGCTAGACATTTGTTACACTGTCAACACCATTAGTTAGTTCATGGTAGAACCCAAGAGGGCGCATTGGGCAGCAACCAAACATGTTCTTAGGTATATATAAGGAACAATTGAGCATGGACTATTGTACACACAAGGCAATGACATCAAGTTGAGTGGGTTCACTGATGCAGATTGGGCTAGAAGTTTAGTAGATTGGAAAAGTACAACTAGGTACTGTTTCAACATTGGATCAGGAATGACCTCCTGGTGTAGTAGAAAACAAAAATCCGTGGCTCTGAGCTCAGCTGAAGTAGAATATATGGCAGCTAGCACAACTTCGTGCGAAGCCATATGGCTTAGGAAATTGCTTGTGAATCTATTCAAGAGAAGGATGGAAGTGACCAGGGTTTTGTGTGATAATCAGAGTTGCATCAAGCTCTCTGAGAATCCAATATTTCACTATCTGTCGAAACACATTGATATCAAGTATCACTTTGTCAGAGACTGTGTCTAACAAGGGGCAGTACAATTGAGGTACACTCCTACAAGAGAATAGGTGGCAGACATCCTCACCAAGGCTCTAGGAAGAACAAAGTTTGTTTATTTCAGGGAGAAGATGGGGATGATGAAGAATCCATTTCAGTAGCAGAAATGGATAAGTATTGGGAGTTGTAGTGCAACATTTATCAGTGGTAGTGCTATGTGCAGCATGATGCAGCATGTTGAGAGGGAGTTGCAGTACAGATGTAGCAGTGGTAGTGGTAGTGTCATGGGCAGGAGTACAGGAAGCAACATTGCGGTGGATGTGGGGCAGCAGGCTAAGCATCAACACACAGGACTGATGCGGAGGATCAGTGTGATGCTTCTATGGTGAAGCATTGCTAGAGCACATTCCTTGCTAAGAGGGAGTGTTGATTTTGGGTAGCATCGAATGTGATCTAGCCTTGAAATTTGGTGGACAGGCTAAGGCACATGAGATCTCCAAGACCCAAAAATCGTTTGGAGAAATTCCACCCGGATGACGAGTTATTAAAACAATTAGTATTTTTAATGGGTTCCTAAGTCTAAACTTAGGAAAATAAAAATATTAATGGGTATTAATAAAGATAAGGGTGAGAAGCTTCTAAGAGATGAGGATCAGGTCTGTTTTAATCTTAGCCGTTGATTGGAAACTTAATTTCGGCTGTTGATTCATCAACAGGAAAAGTATAAGAGAAGAATTTAGGATCATTTGGAGACACACCAACAGATACTTTTATCCCAAGGAAACTCGATTCTCAAAGAGAAGGAGATCGTTTTCAGAGGGAGAGTTGTAGGGTGGAGGAAGAGGAGGACATCAACAATAGTAAGTGACTGAGGAGGAGGTGACACAGGGGCAATGAGAGACGATGCAGTCCAAGGGAGATGCAACCCTCATGCACACTGATGTAGAGGGACGGAAAACCACGCAAAGTGACGCAGAAGTGATGCAGCAGCAGGAGAAGGGTCTCTAAGGTGTCAAAAATTTTCTAGGGGAAAGTCTCAGGTGTTTTCTCTTGATATCTCTGTAAAATCATTCCTTGTAAAGTGATTATTGCTGAAGATTAATAAAACCCTCATCTGTTGCACCGGTTTTCCCATAATGGGTTTTTCTGGGGACAATTGTCCAAAAACAACTGTGCTGATGTGATTGGTTCTTGTGCATGTATATCATTGTTATTTTCTCTGTGTAATTATGTGATAACTGCAGTAGAATTTATTTTAATGTTTGCTGAAGGGATTTCGTAAATAACTTATTGTGAAGAATAAGTAGGTAAAATAAATTAGTTGCTGCAATAGAATTTCGGGTTAGAAATTTTCATAGGCAAGTGCAAAAATGGAGCCTAGGGTGTGTTAAAATACCAAAACAATGGTGTTTTCCCACATTTCATTCACTCCCATTAGTAGGAAAATACTCTAGCAATGTGTAGGTTAAGGAGAAAGGCACCTTTTGAAGGGATTTTGAGACTTTTGAAGGGATTTTGTGATTCAAATTTTATCATTTCTCCAAAGGCAGTTTTCTTTGTTATTCATATTGTTACCCACCAGAATGGGTAACCTAAAGGAGAATTTTTTTTCCCATTCTTCACATCCAATCGACCAACCATGCAGTCCCTAACAACCACCACTAGCCGATGACGTGCCATTACATCTCTACCACCCGCATCAACCATATGATTTCCACCAATCCAACAAGAGCACATGAACAAAGGTGGGCTTCCAATCAAAAGGTACTTTATTCATTTTGCAATTAGGTGCTTATGCTTGTTTGTATTTGGGTGTTTTATATGGATTATGGGGTGAATTGGAAGGAGGGGTTTTGATCCTGTTCTTTTTTTCTCATCTTAAATGGGGGGTTAATCTTTTATCCTAGTCTAATGGGACCTCGCCTAATGGCCCAATGGGTATAGGAGGGGCACTACTCATGAACCCTTGATTGAGATAGCGTAGTTCCATCTATCCCTATTCTATACTTACCATTTTCCATCATACATTACAAGCCCTTACCTCACATCCATTCTTTGGGTTTAACTGACCATTAGTTCTCTGTGATTTGGCACCCATACATCCTCATACCTGGGTAGGGCCTGGAACATTGCCCTGAGAGGTTGATGCAACTAAAAAAAGGAAAAGCATATCATGGCCACAAAACAAAATCAAAAGAAAGAATATCAAAAGGCAGTAGAACAAAGCTTCTTTAGGCACAATATGAGGTCAAGATTATGCCCTAACATAGCATACCAGATTGAAATTCTTAGCCAGCCATTTTGACTTGACTAGGAGGTAGTGGTCCATGCTTGACCTAGCTACATTTTTGGTCTGGTTGACCTTGTATTTGACTGATGTATCTCTGTTCAACCTGATTATTTCCCTGAGGAAAAGGTTGTTGGGTTTCTCCCCCATGTGGGTTTTCTCAGGGTAAATTTTTATTTTCTATGTTTGGCTATCTCTTCATGATTCTACTATTATATATGTTATGTAGTTGATGTATTTTGTGTAATTGATTGATGATAAATAAGAATATCAAAAAGAAAATAAATCATTTGAAGTAATTATCCATTTAGAAGATTCTATAAAACTCAACATGGTATCAGAGTTGAGATATGAGAGTAGCTTTGAAGTAGTCAATTTGTTTATTACAATCTGAGTTCTGAAATGAGTAGATCCAAAAGAGATCAAGAATTCTTATGTGCCCTAATCCTAGTTGATAACAATGTGAATATCTCAGAGAAGTATGCTAGTAAAAGTCCTAATCAAGGCCGAAAGTCCGATGAAAAGTGTCCTAGTTCAACAAAAGTGTATTCTAGAGATATGTCTGTAACCCTGGTCAAGACTATGAAGAAGTTTGAACTCATATGCCTCTGTGTCATGACTAGGGAGGCATAGTTTTTATCTTGTCTATGTAAGGCCAAAATTATCTCAAGACCAAAGTTCAGTAAGCCAAAAATATGCAATGAAAGGAACCCTAGTTTAAGGATTTTTTTAATTTAATTTTATTTATTTTATGATTTTACTAGAAGAAAAGACCATGATCCTTTCTTACATCTGTGAGAAGATCGAAATCTCCAATCCTTGTTATAAGCAAAACGGAAAACCTCAGATCGAAGGAGCCTTAGTACTTGTGAAGGTCGAAAAATCTCATAAGTTCTAAGAATACCTTTGTCAAGTTGTAGAAGGCCAAAAGGCCACCGAAACAGTCTCAAGGAGCAACCTTAGGCCGAGGCATCTAAGGAGTCCAAAGTTTGAATGAGCTTGTGAAGACTTCACTAAGGTCACTGATCATATTATCAAAATGGCCGAACCATTGGGGTATACGTTGGAGCAGAGGATGCTATGTGATGTCAATCCTTGAAGCAGAAAATGCTAAGTACTGACATGATCCTTGAAGTATTAAAGATCATGTATGGCCACCAAGAAAGCATACTACAAGTTGGATGATTCAAAGACTAAATCTAAAGTTTGATGCCTTCTTGAACCCTCTGGAATAAAATGGTATGTATGATCACCAAGTTTTGGTAACAGTTATTTTTTTTAAAGTCAAGTTCCATTGGAAACATTTGTATACAAGTCATCAATAAGACCCGTCTCAAAGTTTCTCCTTAAAAATCTCCAGTTTAATAAAGTGGGGCTAAATTCATGTATATCTTGAATATTGAAAAATCGAAATAGTCAAAGGATTGTAAGGATCCTTGAAGAAATCTTTGAGCACAATTATGAATGCTAAAGGAATCCTTTCACCTACAAATAAATTTCAGTAATATCAAGAGTACTCAAATGTTAGATACATCTACTAATGGATAGCATGAAGGCCATCATCACATAGTCAGGTATAATATGAGTTGAATTCAGTGACCTATGAGATTTCGATACTGAACATGCAAAGTCTAAAATACTATATACTTCAACGTGTCTTGCATTGCACAATTGTAAGTATAACTGTGTGAGATATGGTACAATGTCAGCTCCATAAGCATGTTAAGGCTTGAAGAAAGTCATTCCTCGTTAAATTTCCGTAGGGCTATATTGTTCTTTGCTGTAGATAATTGAATTATAAACTTTTCATTATTTATCTATCACATCCACCCCTTAACATCTTAACATCATTAGCAATTTTGTAGAAAGAACAATATCATCAATACTATAGAGGAACATAATGGAACAACAGAAGAAAAGCATGCACAAAGGGGACACCGAGATTTTGGTCAGAGACCAAGGAAAAACCCACAAGGGGCGAACCCATCCAAATTCTTCTTCTATTAGATATTCATTAATTGCTTAGCTGAGATACAAAGTACAACATATCAAACATATTAGGCCACCTAGGACCAACTAGGGATCAATCATGATCCTCATATGTCAAACTACAACAAGCCAAGTATACCATTGTCAAATGAGTTGCCATACATCTCTGCCACTGTCATAATGATATATCGAGATACCTGTTGTGTAACAAGGTCACTATTATGAAAAATGGTTGTCAAGCCTTCTTACTGACATATAGCTCAAGATTACTGCCATACAACAAAGTCACTATCATCTTTGTGTCATAGACAAGGTCACTGTCTTCAATTATAATACTCAAGGTCACTGTCATCACAAGAGCATAACTATTGTCATCATGAATCTTATTATTATCATAATAGTCATTAGGATCACTGTTGCGCCAAGTCATTGAAGTACATAAAGATCACCATGACAAGCTTACTGCTATATGGATTTCACAAGCATAGGTATGACGGTTTGTCACTGTCATGATGACAATGACATAGATAACTCTCTCACTTTCTATTGATCATAGTACTATGTCAAGAGCATTGTCATATACATAGGGTTAATACCATCACAATTATTGTTAACTAGGTCATGGCTTACGAACATCATAGACATCATGAGAACAAAATTGAAGAACTATTTCCCTTTGACAGTCAAGGGTACTATAACGTGGTCATACTACTGAAATTAGAACGTTATACTATCATACATCCATAGGTTACAGAACAAAATCACTATAATATAGTGTTGTCGAATCATATAGACCAGATATATAGAACGTGTTAAAAAATGTAACTAGTGTCGGTCTTCATAATTGTATTTGAGTCATGATGTAATATATTTGTCAAAAGAAAGAAAAATATTTTTTTATTATAAAAGAAATTAACTTATTAAAGCACAGGTTTCATTCTTGGGTCAATGTTCTTAGGTAAAAGCCTCCATTGTAGTCTTCTAGGGTTTATGTCAAGTGTCCTTGTCCTTGTCAATATGTAGAAGACCCGTCTTGGGCTTCATCTATCAAAGAAGAAATTTATTTTAATGTAAATTAGGTCATCTAGGCTTCCTCCACCAAGTCGACCTAAAACTGGAGCCAGAAACAACTTTAAATAGGCAGCTACTCGACCTCATTTGGATCAATCACTCACTCACAAGTTCGATCTGCAATTTTTGGGACAAGAAAAAGTGCAAAATTCAAGGAACAAAAGGAAAGGGCTAGCAAAAAAGAATGAGGACTTTGTCAAGCTTAAGAAGTCAAAATTTTCTCTCTTTCTCTTGCACGTGTGAAGCTGCTGAGTTGTTGGAAGGGCCAAAATTGCTGTCCTGATGCTGGGCCAAAATTCTGAAGCTGGGGGTCGAAGTTCTGAAGCTGGGGGTCGAAATTCCGGGTTGAAGCTGCATTTGAGAAGGTGACACTTGGTGACTTTGGGAGAGATCATCTGGGGGTCGAAATTCCGGGTTGAAGCTGCATTTGAGAAGGTGACACTTGGTGACTTTAGGAGAGATCATCTATTAGAAGGAAGGGATGACTTGGTGGAGGAGGAAGCTCTTGTGGTCTAGGGTCTTGGTCTATCTCAACTTGAATTTGCTAGTGGAAGAGTTTAACTTGGTTTGCCCCTATAGAGGGGTTTTAGATCTGGTTGAGTGCCTACACTTGGTGTCCTTGATCTTCATGTTTTTACTTTGATGATAGCTTGATGAGAAGAAGATAAAAGAAAAACATAAAGAAATTAAGGTGAACATAAGAATATCACAAGTAATTATCAATATATGGAAATATTTTTTCCTTTCTGATTTTCTAACATGGTTTTAAATCTAAGGTGAAGAAGGAAGAAAAAGGCAACTTGAATATCTATTGAAGAAAAGGGGATCAAAGGAAGGTCATTAAGGAAAATGATTATATATGAAGAGTACTATAGGAACTATCTCAACCTTAATGAAGGGAGAAAACAAGCTAGAAGGAGCCTCCAACTATAGGGCATGGAAAAAGAGGATAGATCTTATCCTCACTAAGCACAATGTTTTGGATCTTGTTCAAGGAAAAGTCAAGAAACCTATATATGATGCAGGAAAAGAGAATTTCAGAGAAACCAAAATCTTGGCCATGAATCTGATAGTTGATGGGGTAAAGGACAACCTAATTCCTTACATGTCCAACATAGATTATGCTCAAGAAATTTATGAAGCTCTTTCCAAGTTATTCACCATTAAGAACATTGGTCAGATAGCTAGCCTCAAGAATGAACTAAGGACAATAAGGATGACAAAAGATGACACTCTTTCATCATACATTGTAAGGATCTCTAGACTAAGAGATGAACTCCAGGTAATAGATGAAATTGTACCAAAAAAGTAACTCATAATCATTACTCTTCTGGGACTACCAAAACCTTGGAGTGCTTTTGCATAAGGAATTAGCAGTTGGAAAGGCACACCTACCTTTGAACAAATGTGGAATGCATGTAGCCAAGAAGAAGCCCGCATTTCATTAGTAAACAACAAGAAGGAGGATGAAGAAAACAACATCTCTAATGCCTATTCTACTCATCACAAGAAGGGAACATTCAAGAAGTTCAAAGGACCAAAGAAGAAAGCTTGACCTATCTAAGATTGAATGCTACAACTACTACAACTATCATAAGATGGGTCATTAGAAAAATCAATGTCCCGAGAAGTGATGTCATACAAGGTTTGTCAAGGAACAACATAAGGTATGTCTTAGACTACAAGTTTTGATATAAGGTTCTCTCCATATAATAGGCATGATCGCTCTCATTTGAAATTTGATTTACATTACTGACATTGTTATGTCTAGGGTTTTGAATCTTAAAGATTCTTGTTAGGGTGATTAATCATTAGATTGAATCTACCCTTGTTATACTATCACTTGATCATTCTTGTAAAACCCTAACCTTTAGAGTTCACTATAAAATCCTAGCCTCTTGAGGCTAACGATTTATCAATGTTAATAATGAAACCCTAGTCTACTTAAGGGTTGATTGATAAAGCCTAGAAATCCTATTCTTTTGAAGTTTAGGGTTTTGATAATGTTATGGTAAAAACCCTAGTCCTTTAGGGTTTGTTGTTAATATGAAATCGTAGATATTTAGGGTTTATGAACAAAATCCTTGTAATAGTTATAGTAAGATCCTAGGAATGAAACCCTAGGTGTATTTGTTTGTATGATAGAAACCCTAGCCTTGGTAAAAAATTGTTGTATATCTAACTTTGATATATTGATGTTTGTATCTTGGGTTTACCTAATAGATATTGATATGAGATGATAGTGCATGATAATGAAACCCTATATCTATATCTATCTATATATATATATATATATATGTATGTTATCTTGATTGATGATGAAATCTAGTGTAGAGATTGATATTCCAGGATATGATGATATTACTGATATGGTTTAGTTTTGATGATAAAATCAGGGGTTTGCAACAAACCCTAGTAGAGTCTATCATGTAATTTTGAAAGTAATATTGAAGCCCTAGATGTATAGTGCTGTAATGGGATTGATATCTTGTTTCAGTTGCTTTAAGCCTTGATGATGAAGTCTAGGGTTTGTCACAAAACTCTAGCAAGTTGTTGAAGTCTAGTATGTAAAAGGATGTAACCTTTGTTGATTATGAACCTAACTAGGTTTAGGTATTTGATATCTAAAATTTGAATGCTTTGATGCTTCCATTGTAATGATTTGATATAGTTAACCTCATGCTTCTATATATATGTATTTGGTTATACTTGCTATTAAAGCTTTGCAGGTACATAATCTTCAAGATGTTGAAGATGTTCATAATGATGAGCATGATGAAGGAAGATATAAGAATGATAATGATCAAGATGACCTTGATGCCATGAGAAAGAATGAAACATTGAAAGGTTGAAGTTTCTTTGATGTTATAAAGGAAGGACACTGTTGATCTCCCTAAATTAAGGAGATTGGATAGAAGAAAAGACATATCTCCCTAGTTGAGAGGGAGGGCATATTATGACAGTCATAGTGAATACCTTGAAGAAAGAATGAAACCAAAGATTGAATGAAAGTACTACAGATGGATTTGCAAAAGACTTGAAGAGTACTGAAACTATTTGGTGCTGCTGAAGAAGTGAAAGAATAAGAAAGCTTTTGACAAGTTGAATACGGATAACTTGATGATGATATAAGTAGCATCAGGATGATTGAGAATCCCAAAGGTTTGTGTTTGTTTATATGTTCGAAAGTTTATTACTGTTTGTGGTTGTGTTTGTATAGGTAAATCTCTCCATAAGAAGGTTGGACACATTGGAAGCATGCTTAAACAAATGGATATATCTGATTTAGTTTATAGTGAGAGATGAAACATCTTGTGGCAACAAGATGCTTGCGAGGACATCTAATTGGCCTATGTGTTGACGTCTAGATCCCGAAGTAGGGAGGGTGGCGTTGGTCATGGAGCTCCAACCTTGGATACGCACCTAGCTCCTTGGGTTGGTGATAGAGCTTAAAAGCTCGATGGTACCTAGAGTTGCTAAAGATTGAGTTCACCTTAGTCCCACCCGATTAGAGTACATTGGATAAGTATCTAATTTGTAGCACCACGTGTGTGCTGTGACTCTTCATAGAGCATATCATTTTGAGATCTTGAATGTACCTTGGTATATACATAATTATGAATACCTTCGTAGTTAAGACTCAAGAGGGAGTGTTGAAAAATGTAACTAGTGTCGGTCTTCATAATTGTATTTGAGTCATGAGGTAATATATTTGTCAAAAGAAAGAAAAATAATTTTTTATTATAAAAGAAATTGACTTATTAAAGCATGGGTTTCATGCTTGGGTCAATGTTTTTAGGTCAAATCCTCCATTGTAGGCTTCTAGGGTTTATGTCAAGTGTCATTGTCCTTGTAAACATGTAGAAGACGCTTCTTGGGCTTCATCTATCAAAGAATAAATTTATTTTAATGTGAATTAGGTCATGTAGGCCTCCTTCGCTAGGTCGGCCTCAACTTGGACAAGTTGCCCTAAAACTAGAGCCAGAAACAATTATAAATATGCAGCTACTCGACCTCATTTGGATCACTCACTAACAAGTTCGATCTGCAATTTTTGGGAAAAGAAAAAGTGCAAAATTCAAGGAACAAGTAAGGAAAAGGCTAGCGAAAAAGGACTTTTTCAAGCTCAAGAAGTCGAATTTTCTCTCTTTCTATCACACGTGTGAAGTTGCTAAGCTCTTGGAGGGTCGAAACTGCAGCCTTGAAGTTGGGCCAAAATTTTGAAGCTAGGGGTTGAATTTCTGGGTTGAAGCTACATTTAAGAAGGTGACACTTGGTGACTTTGGGAGAGATCATCTATTAGAAGGAAGGGTTGACTTGGTCGAGGAGGAAGGTCTTGTGGTCTAAGGTCTTGGTCTATCTCAACTTGAATTTGCTAGTGGAAGAGTTTGATGTTTTCCCTGATAGTGGGGTTTTAGCCTTGGCTGAGTGCCTACACCTGACGTTCTTAATCTTCATGTTTTTACTTTGATGATTGCTTGATAAGAAGAAGATAAAAGAACATAAATAAATTAATAAGAACATAAAAATATCACAAGTAATTATCAATACAAGAAAATCTTTCTGCCTTTTTGTTTTTCTAACAGAACGGGCCATCGTCACTAAGTAGAGTATACGAGCCTTGGAATATAAGTTTCGAACTTCAGAGACTGTAGCGATCAATATGGAGTATAGTATTCCATTACAAATTCCTGTAACTTATTGTAAGTAAATACACACCTTCCTTTATAATTCGGAACTCACTGAATAGACAAGTGGAAGTCAAGCAAAGCTATTGTGTGGACACGCGATGCCATTGTACATAGTAATGAGCCAATCGAAGCCGCTGAGTAGACACAAGATACCACAATGTATAGAGTAATGAACCAACAAATCTCATATAGATACCATGCTTGACTAATAAGCATGTAGTTGAGATAAGATGTGAGCCCCAATAGACTTTGACCCACCACAAAGCATTTGAGCCACAAAAAAAAAATTAAATGCGAGCCAGAACGCGACTCTGTAATCAAGAGCGAGCCTTTGTAAATTATAATTGCGAGCCACGAGACACTATGCACACCATAGAACGAACCATAGGAATAAGGCCATGTCAACATGAAAAAAAAACAGTTCCATAGAAAGATAGACACCACATATAAAGCTCGTCCAATCACAGATAGATGCCATGTAAATTCGTTCAATTATAGAGATATAAATGCCACAGAGAAAATCATATAAAATTGATAATTCAAATGATCATAAGAGGGTGTAATATATAGGTAATTACATGGATGAAAAGGTACATCCTTCTACTAAGCCGACTTGAGCTTTTATCTCTTATAATTTAAATATTTGACCTTAATCCATGAAAGGATGACTTAATAAAAATTTGGAGGGAAATTTAAATTCAAAATCTTATTGGGGCTTAATGGTCTTTCCTTCGGGCTTAGGGTTTCCCTTTGGGGAAATTCGTCTCGAAGTTGCCCAAATTTCAACATTTCTCTCTGAATGTATAAGGAATGAACCATGCGAAATTCCTGTGTTTGTGCCAAGAGTATTTGATATTTTAAAGTGACATATATATGTTAAAGTTTTGAAGTCTTATCTATTGCTTTATATGTTTAGAAGCAGGACTCCTGGAAAGATGCTTTGCATAAGATACTCTATGGGCTTGTTATCCGGAAACCTATTCAAAAGAGTACATTGAATATGGTAAAAAGGGTGAGTTCTCTTTTTAAGTTTGAGAAATGCATAAATGTGTCGTTTGTAGAACTTAATGTACTCTTTCTATTTCTATGATAAATCTCTTGGGTTGAAAAAGTAAAAAATCAATGATTAGTTGAAGATACATATTTGTGAAAATATCATTGCAAAGAAGTGATTAGATATGCTCTCCTAAGAAAGATATCTCGCATTTATTGAGACTCTTAATGAGTTTGGTATATCCATGATTGTTTGGCGAGACATGGAAAGGGACGTTGACACATTATAAAGACGGCCTTGCAAAAGGAGTTCTGAAAGGTTAGGGTTTGTAAACCCTAGATTAATCTTAATGAAGCCCTAGGGTTTGAAGATAGAACCCTAGCTATACATTTTCCCTAAAAGCAAGATTAGCCCTAGAAGAAAAATGAGTAAAGAAAGGTCAAGGCTTTGTACAAAATCCTAGGGCTAGATTGGAGGGAAGCTTCCATTGAAGAAGAAACCCTAACCCTAGCAAGGAGGAAATGACATCATGCTGATGAATGAGGACGAGGAAAGCTAAGATCAAGAGGGAGCTGACATCCTCAAAAGATAAGTATTTTTGTCTCTCTTATTTTGATTATTACTATTGTTGTTGCTAGCTATACTCTTGCTTTTGTATCCTTTGCTTGGTTGTAATTGTTCTTCCATGGCCTCTTAGTGAGGATTGTAGGTACACAGTGAAGGCTGCCAAGGCTTTGACAACATATAGAAGAAATGGAAGAATAGAGCAAAGCGTGTGATAAGAGGACTTCCCTTGAATCATGGTTTGTGTTGAGAGAGATTGTACTAGATGAGATCCAAGCTCAGAGGGAGCAGACAGATTAGCAAGCTTGAAGTATGCCTGGATTCGGCCAAGGGGAAGTCAATGGTAACTTCCAAATAGATATTCAAGATCTGGGATGCAACAAATTGTAGCATAAAGCGAAAACTAAGAATAGAAGGTTATCCTAAAAAGAGGGAGAGGATCATGATAAGACGTTTGCTCCAAGCTTAGATGTACACTTCTGTTACAACTATTACCATGACTTTGAAACTGCATTGCTTCCCTTAATGAAGTAATTGAAGATGAAGAAGTGTACATAGAGCTAACTTAGGGTTTTGAGGTCCATAGAGCTACCTTACAGTTTTGCTTCCCTAGTATTGAAATGCAATTCATGGTAATGTTAAATTCTTAAAGTAAAAGTGACATTGTCCTTTATCTTTCATTTTCATCTTTTTACTCAATTTTTTAACATTACCATGAAATGACTTAGGATGTTTGAGAGTGGTTCTGACCTCTTTGGATTTCATATGGAGAAAGTAGAATTTTAGATCTCACTCAAAATCCAGCAGACTTGTCAGTGTTTCAGGATTTTAGGATTGGGGGCATTGCAATGTTTCCATTGGATTTTGTCATGAACTAAGGTATGGAACTCGTATTTAATCAAGAGCACCAAGCCCTCTATGTACCTTGATGTTAGTGACATTGGTTGTCAAACTTCTTGATCATGACCCTACTAAAATGTACCCATCACTCAAACAATCTTGATTTGACATGCTACGTTTTATCTATCTGATGTTAATGCTTAGAGGGTGATATTAATGACAATGATCCCAATATAGGTAATGTTTTTGATGATATGTAGGTATTTGTTGTAGCATGAATTTTTTGGATGCTAGAGGCTATCTAGAGTGTATTTTGCCGATCTATTTTCGTTTCAAAGATGGATTGCACTTGATGTTATTTTGGTTATGTGCACCTTTACATGCTATATAAATGAGAACTAGTAACTTATGGACTTGTGGTTGATGAAAATGATAACTTCTAGATGATTGATGATATATGGTTTAATCCATGTTTTTATGCATTTTATTTTTAATTCATCGTTCTACATGCTTTTGTTGACATATATGCATCAAAATATTTAAAAATATATATTATATAAAATTCACTCCCGATTCGCTTTCAATTCGGGAGCTTTTGAAAATGTCGCTCCCTGCTTCCACTTCTGCTCCCGCTTCTTGCTTTAGCTCCCAGTCCCAAGCAGCCCTGGATGCTACCATAAACTAATAGGTGGGAGACAAAGTATGGCTACAGTTGAACAAGGAGAAGCTACAAGGGCCTACTAAGAAAATCAAGGCTTTGAGGTGTGGTCCCTTTGAGATACTGGAAAAGGTGGGTGATAATGCCTATTGATTCAATTTACCACCATATATGCACATTTACTCAGTTGTGAATCTAGAGAATATGAAACTCTATGAACCTTCCATGCTAGATCAATAAGAGGAACAAGTCCTATTTTCTATGGAGGATTTAGCGGCAGATGCTCAGGCAGCGTTGACAAAAGATACAGTTTTGCAGAAAAGGTCCAAAACTACAAGACAATGGTGTTACGACCAAAGTTCGTGCTTCGCAATAACCTTCAAAATACTTGGAAGACAAAGACATCCATTGAGGATAAGAATATTTATATTGAATAATGTAAAAGAGTTGATGTGAGATATAATGATTTGATTACAACTAAGGGACCCGTATATATAGTTAGGTAGGCACTCTTTCACGAATGGTCATGTCCATAGAGACATGACTCTTCAATACTAATTATTAGGTAATTAATCACCATTCATTATTATTATTTATATATATTTTATTCATAACATTGCCGCCTTCTTCAAAAAGCGTTGCCATCAAAGCTTATTGCTTGACAAGGCGTGTCATCTGTTTCTTTGTCTTTTAATATTTTCGTATCTTTCGGAGTTTTTCGAATTGTCATCTTCGTTGATACATGATGATAGGATCCTTTGGGTGAAACAAAATTGTCAAATTGAGAAAGGATCTGACCATCCTAAATCAATCTTCTGTGGAATCTTTCGGTTACCGGAAACTTGTGATGAATTGTTTTCACAAAATTGGATTGTCAAACTTCAATATTCTTTGGAACATAAGTTTGTTGTTTATATTTTGAGCAATGTTGCGAACATCGTGATCGAGATTAAATCGACGAGGGTCCAAAATAGGAAAAATCGTAAAAATCGGTAAAAATCAACAAATACAAAAATATTCATTTTTTTTTTCCAATTTCTTAATATCTAAAGCATTCACAACATAAAATAAATGCATTAATACATAAATATGAAAATAGAACTAATATATAAGATGTGTAATATCATGTCTAGTGCTAGATCACACATAACAATGAATCATGTCTTGAATATTAAGTACTGAGACCCAAGTCAGCCTCAAAATATCAACAAAATATATAATAATGTATCTCACATCATGAGTCATAATGTCATATACAATGAAATGAACCAAATAACTAACACTATTGATTTCCTCTGCCCCTCTTGCGAGAAAATGTAACAACTTTCCCTCTAGATGAAAAAGGCGGTGGGGCTGGCAGTGGACTTTGCTGTGCTCTAGAAGCTGAAGAACTAGAAGCTATAGGAGGTAGAACACGTCCTTTACTAGTGACAGGGGTAGGTGGTGTTACCTCCTCCTCCTCTACCCCCTCCACTACCCCCTTCTCTGACCAACCAGGGGCTGACTCCATGATAGGCCTCTTGGCCTCAACCCTCCATGCATCAGTGGTGTCATTCCCATCCAATGAGATGGCCTCCACATCAGGTGTTCTCTCAAGTTGCCTCAGCGAAAATCGAAGATTTAGTAGACATAGACCATGTCATTAAGTCGTTGGGACTCCAACTTGTACAAGGGTCATAAATTATTAATTAATAAATTATAATAACTTAATAACTATAAGAAAATATTATTTAATGAATTCAAAAAATTAATTGGAAATTTGGAATATTTTAATTTTTAACTTGTTGTGCTTCTTGGTGTGTCTTTTTTCAAATACACTCTAGTTGCGCTTGCATCCCCAGGAGCTACATGTTTGGCTGAGCACTCGAATGGAAAGCCTTCAGAGATTAGGTACTCTGCCACTATAGCTTGTCCACCATGCATCTACAACAAATTAGATAAACATAAGAAAAAAATGAAATTTGAAAGTTGAAGCAGAGTATGAACTTGAATAGACAATGAAATTTGAAACAAACTAAAACTTACCTGGCATTTTAGTCTTCCTATCCACAACAACCATGTCAAAGGTAAATGTGCCACTTTCCATCCTGTATATCTCCATTTCTTTGGAGATTTCTGCAGGTTCTGCTGGAGATGTCACCATCCTCTGAACACAAGTGAAGAATTCATCCACGACCTCAGCATCGAATAAGAAACCATAGGAGTAAGAAAATGCGAGGTTCAAGTAGATCCCTGCAGCATGAATGGGACGATGGAGTGTATTGTTCCATCGCTCATCAATCACTTCCGATAGGAGTTGTTGTTTCTCAAACCCTTCATCCCCCTTATCATCATAGTAGCTCTGAATGGATTCTTTGGCCCTATCCATGGCCTCATACAAGTAACCCATTGCGGGCTTGTCTCCATCAACTAATCGAAGAACCTTTACCAAAGGTTTAGTAATGCTGCACACCTCCTGCACTCTCGCCCATAAGCTTTACTAGTATGAAACTAACTTTCATATGGCCTCTCCCTCTGGTTTGCGGCTATATACCAAAGCACGCCACTCCTTTAAAAGAAACATTCTCTTCACATATCACATAGAATTCAAGAAGGATTGAAGAGATATCAAATTGGTGGCAACTGTGTAATGGTAGGGCCCACCAATTCCTTGTTGTTGGTGAATGTTCTCATCAAATGAAACACAAATGAATGATTATATATAAATTTTGTAATGCTTTTTGATGATTCAACAATATCCTTGACAAAATAATTTTTTCCTATGTCCTTCAACATCAAATCAATGCAGTGTGTAGCACAAGGTGTTCAAAATAAGTTAGGATGCCTCTTCATAAGCATCTTGCTAGCAACAACATAATTTGCAGCATTGTTTTTTATGACTTGGACAACATGTTGTGGACCCACCTCTTGAATGAACTCATCCAACAAATCACATAATAACCGTGCATGATATGTGCAGATGCATAAACAGATTTCATAAACATTGTCCCCTTGGGACAATTAACCAAGACGTTAATAAGGCTTCTACCCTTTTGATTAGTCCAACCCAATGTTGCACGAAGCGAGGACGAAACGGGGACATTTTTTGGAAGCGGGGACGCAAAAGTGTCATTTTCCAAAAATCTAGGAAGGGAAGCGTCTGCTATATATATATATTTATATTTTTTTTCATTTATACTCAAAACAAACATCCCAAATACCAAATTAGTTGTAGAAGACATGAAAACATGCATATTTTTGCTTAAATCAAGATAGATATAGCATCCATTGTACATTAATGATTAATTATTCGAGCATCAACCATCTAGAATCTAGATTCTTCTCCTCTTGTCTAGCCTTTGCTTCTACCTCGATTGTCTAGGGATATTAGTCAACATTGCCCAATTTTGATCAAACTACCTAATTCAAGACTTAAAATATGGTAGAAAAAGCTTAACATGCTTGATCGATGATTTTGACTTGATTGAAAGGTAATTTTTTGCTAAGGGCGTGACAAAGGAGTTCAACAATTAACACCACCAACATTAGGGTACATCTAGGGCTTGGTACTCTTGATTAAATGCTAATCACATACCTTCATACTTGATATAATTTAATGAAATGCCACAATTCCATTGATCCGGAATTCCTGAAAACTGTTAAGTCTGCTGAATTTTCAATACGATATGAAATTCTATTTTTTCCATATGAAGTCCAATGAGGCTGGAACCACTCTCAAACATCCTGAGTCATTTCATGGTAATGTTAAAAATTTAAGTAAAATGATGAAAATGAAAAATAAAGGAGAATTTCACTTTTACTTCAAGAATTTAACATTACCATGAGGAAGCATCTGCTATATTTATATTTATTTTTTATATATTTTTTGCCTTCATTCCTCACCCTAACCCAAGGTGGACCCACCCCCAACAAGTAAACTCAAAAAAAAATAAAAAAAATCGATTTTCTTAAGCCGTGCGGCGCACTTTCCGGAAGCGTGTACGGAACCATACAGGAACAGTACGATTCGCCCTCTGAAGCGCCACGCTTCGTATGGTTGAAGCACCATATGAAACGCGCTTCGGAGATTCCAAAACACATTTCAGAGGGACGCTTCCGGAATTTCCAGGAAGCGTCCATATCAGTTTGAAACACATTTCGAAATTTCGGAACCGCGCTTCTGAGGACGCTTCCTGGACGCATCCGTACGGTACGTGCTTCAGGCATTATATCCGGGGGGGACGTTTCTTGCAGCATTGGTCCAACCATCTGACATCACAGTGCATCTTGCCTGTGCCCATGATTCCCTAAACTCCTCCAATCTCTTAGTGCAGTCAACCTTTTCTTTTTGAAGAATGTGCCCTCTAAAGTCATCATATGAAGGGACTTTGTACTCTAGGCGAACAATAGCAATAGCATCAACCGCGGGCTCGAAAAATGGATTGTTCCTGGCAACGCTGAAAGGAATATCACTCCAAAGAAGAAACTTTCCTAACAACTTGTCATATTCTTCCTTCTTTGTTTTTTAATAATTGTCGAGATAGATGGTCGTGCACTAGGTGTGGTTCTAGGAACAAAAAATGATGAGGTAGCTACAAGTTTGGGTGTAGATGCTGATGGTGGAGTAGAACAGGTACCACTCTCACGATCACCTCCCAATCCTGACACTCTACTCCCTTCTATTTGACTCTTTAGTGTTGCCTTGGACAATTTGGTTGTCTCTATTTCTTCCAATGATTTGAAGGCTTTTTGGATGATTTGCGGATTTGTATTTGAGCAAGGCCCTACCTCATGTTTAGGAACTTGTGCAAGTTGATACTTCAATCTGTATACCCCCCTGTCATATCATGCCCGCATAATTTGCAAGTCAAATTTGATCTGTCAAACCCTCCATCAGGGTCACCAAATTTCCATAGAGGGTCCAATTTCCTTGGCATATTTTTAACTTTGTTGAATCTTGAGTTTTAATGTAAGATTGAAGTTTGAAGTTTGAACATAGGGCACAAGAAGAATTGCAAGTTAAACAAATGAAATTAAAATTTACATACAACATTTTGAATTTTTGACAAAAAAACCCTCAACTCAATGCAACCATAATGACAAAAAATACACATTCAAACCCAAGCAAAAATGATGGAAAAAAACTAGGGCACAAGAAGAAATTAAACAAATAAAACTAACAATCAAGATTCTGCATTTTTGACAAAAAAAAAAACTCTTTCCACTAAATGCAACAAAAATGACATAAAAAACACACTCAAATGCAAACAAAAATCATGGAAAATAAATGGATGATAGAAACCCAAGGAAAAACAAGAGAAAAACAAAAAAAAGGGGCCAAATTTGATGCCCATACTTGAAAACTACACACTGCTGAAGAAACATGGTTCAAACTTGAATTTTTTTTGCTTGGGATGCTAATTTCCTTCACTTTTCTCTTCTCTTGCCCTTGTAGATGAGTCCTCCTCCTCCTTAGCTCTGACTCTTGGCCTCTTTCTACAAAATGAGCAAAAAGAAAACGAATTTGGCTTTAAAACTTCGTTGTTTTCTGCCCCTGTGATTTTCAAAGATCGGATTGCGATATTTGGTAAAAATCACGATTTTTTGAAGTTGGAAAAATCGCTGATAACATCGGTCAATAAAATCGCCACATGAAAATCTCACGATTTTCTCAAAACATCGCGATGTTTGCGATTCTGGTTTCGAGTAATACAGATATGCAAATTGATTGAGATGTCTTCTCTTGTGGTTCGGATGTCGATAAGGAATTCTCATGACCTGATTGCGTCAATTTCTTGGTTTACTAGAGGTATATGATTCCCTTCAGGTACAAAAATCATTTGTTTAATTACTAGATCTTCATTTGATTTTTTTGTTGTTTGAATTGCAACATCTGAATATGTCTTCACTTCAATTGGATTTGGATTTGTTGGGACTGTGAAATTAAATGGATCTATGTTGGTTCCTTTTTCTTCAATTTGGACTGCTATGTTTGAGGACTTTGATGCTTCTCTTGTGATAAGTTCTTCGAATTTGTTCTTCAATGATTTCTTATCATTTTAAAGTTTTTTAATTTGAGTGAGTAGACTTTGATTATGATCTATGAGATGTAAAAGTTCTTCAGTTTCTGTCATCTGATTCATCAATCTTATTTTCAATGTTTCTACGTTTAAGTTTCTCATCTTTTAAATCTCTAATTTGTTCTAATAACCTTTGATTAAGGGGTTTTAAATGCAAATTTTCTTCTTCCTTTCCTAATAGATTCTTGTTGATTTTCTTTTCAAGACATTCATTTTCTTCTTCTAATTTTTTCCTTATATCTTTGGACTTCTTGACTTTCGCAAGGAATTTTTGACAATGGTGCCTTAGACGCAAAATCTCCTTGTCCTTTACTTTTGAAATGTTGTAAAAAATCTCTTCGAGATCTTTATATTTCTTTTTAGATACATTTTTTGTTGTTGTTGAAGCTCTGCAAGTTATTCCTCCAATTTTTTTTATTTGTGCATGTGTCTTACCTTGATATCCTTCGGTACTAAATAATCTCCCACATGTTGGACAATACAATAGAATTTGCAATTTTTTTGAATATATATATATAATAATATATATATATATATAATATACCAATTTCCATTAAACAAAATGGGCATTTAGTCCAAAATGTTGACTTATTCATAGAGCTCACATTGTTCCTTTTTCTTTTTCACCTTTTAATTGATATGCAATTTTTTTTATATTTATATATCTTTTTAATTATAAACCATGGAAATTTTATTATTGAATCCTAATAATCCTTTATCATTCTTCAAAATAATTTTTATAATACTTTTCTTCACATATAAAAATATATTTCCACCTTAAGAAAATTAATATATCTTCTTAGCTTTTAACTTTTAAAAAGTAATTCCTCTAATAAAATCCTTCCTTCCCTTGTAATATACGATTGATTGAAATATGATATATTAATTTATTAATTCAACGTGGGGGATTAATATGCAAGGGTGTACAAACACAATGGATAGGACAACAACCTTGGGTGTGATAGTTGGTTGTGGATATGGCATTTGATAGTATGTCTAGTGATGGAAATAGAATAGAGTTGTGGCTGCAGAATATGACGCAAGGTTAGACGCGGTCGAATAATGGTATGGCAATCGACAGTGTGTGTGGTGGCTGAACACAATGGAGTAGAGGCAGCGGTTGGCAATTGTCGCGAATGCTCAAGGGTAGAACGCTGAGGTAGTTCGGGTGGCGACATGGTATGGGCACGTAGGAGGCAGGGAACGTTAATGACTGACATCAGAATAATTGGTACATAGCAGAGACGGGGTCAGTAGAGTTGACCAGCTTGACGGTGGTTATCTGCGGTCATGCCATTGCTTGCAGTGGTAGTTGTGTTGAGGGTTGCATGGGAGGATACACAAGGAAACCGCACAAGTCGACAATGACATAGGTGACAACGGGGAGATGATCTAGTGTCAGCTTGGTGGTTAGAAGCGATGTGGTGGTAGGGTCAATGGCTAGCTTGCTGCATGATGATTGCAGATCGCTGCAAGGTCGTGTGATGTCGATTTTTTGATTTTTGATTTTTTTCATTTATATATATATTTTTGGGGGTATATTTTATTTTTATTTTTTATAGAACTTTTTATTTTTTTATTTTATTTATTTTTGTTAAATATATCTTGTTATTTTTTGATTCTCGTTTTTTTTATATATATCTTTTTAAATATATATTTTTAATAACTCCTACTCTTTTTTCTTTTTCTTTTTTAGTATCGCCAAAGGCTTGACAACAGGATGGAGAATCTCCAAACAATATTTCTCTGGATAAAAGCCTCGATCGAACAACAATGGACTTGACGTTGAGTTCATGGCCAAAGGTATGGATCAGACTGACTCTATGCAGTGGACGAATGACCAGAGGGTCAAACAACTCTGATACCAATGTTACAAACAAAGTTCGTACTTAGCAATAATCTTCAGAATGCTTGGAAGACAAAAACATCCATTGAGGATAAGAATATTTATATTGAATAATGTAAAAGAGTTGATGTGAGATATGATGATTTGATTACAACCGAGGGTCTTGTTACCGACCATTTTGTGGGTGATGTTCCTAGGAGAAATTTTTTCTCCAAGATGGTCCTTAGCCAGCAGCCAACAACCCCTTGCAGCCACCAATTAGCTCGTTGTGCCACTTCTCTGCACATTGAGCCAGCCATGTGGTCCCTCACCCATCTGTCATGATCATAAGATGGGCCTCCCAAACTTAAAGGTATGCCTTATCATTTGGTAATTGAGTATTGTAGTTTACTTATCATGGAGACTTTTGGACATAAATTAATGGGGGGATTCGACATAAAGAGTGGGTTAGGTTTGTGCTCTTGTTCCCTAGCCCTCTTTTGGATGTTACTCTTGGACCCTAGTCTTGTGGGATCTCTTTTACTAACCTTTGGGTCCTCGGAATGGTTCTTCATGGGAAACCTCGATTTAGGTTGCGTGGTTTTGCTCCCTCATCCACATACATCACTCCCCCTCTGCTAATTATAACCCAATTCATTATTTCTCCCACTTGGGTCCACATTCTTCCACTAGGTCCTTGTAGGGTTAGTCTCCCCTTCCCCTTGTCCACACCTTGCGTCAGGCTTGGAACGATTCCCCGAAGGTTGATGTCACTGAAAAGAAAAGTAAAAGCATATTTGGCCACATTCAACAGGAAAATGTACCACAAAATGCAAAAGATGGCCAGGACAAACACATTTAGCACGTGGGCAAAAGCCAATGGATGAGCTCTACTCCATTCTCATGGTCATCACCCTAGTTCCTATAGGCCTTAGATGAACCTCTTTTATCATTCAGGAACCCATGATTGTCCCAACCCATGATGGGTAATGAACCACCCCACCTCAAAGGGGGTATCCATTGCTATACTTTACATATCATGCTCTTACCCCTCGAACCTCAAGTAGTTAACCAATGAAAAGTCATAAAAGGCAAAAGGCAAATGAATAAGGGTGGAAAAATCAAAGTCGGGGTGACTCATGTACCACGATTGCTCCCTCATATACATGATATACCCAAGTGTGGGCTTCCCCTTTATTAGCTATCCTTGTCCCTTGGCATGTGACCTAGGGTTGCCCCCATCATCCCCTACTTCGTTCCATCACTTTATCACGTGCCACCACCATTTGAGGGATGTAGCTTGGACATATCATCCCCTTTAGATGTAGAAACCACCTAATAGGGTACTTGGTTAATCCCCCTCGGAGCTTTGTGACATTAGCACATGCCAAAGCCCACTATGGAAGGTCATGCCATTATGAAGCACCCACTTGTTATCCATAATTTGTAAGCTCTTTAACTCGATTTCTTTAGACGACCTGCTGTATAGGAAGGCAAGGGGACACATCTGATCTTATGCATGATTGCAGATGGTCTCCATTTTGGGTTTGTACTCCTTATACAGGGTCCTAACTCTCTAAAGGGTTGCATTGGCACATGCAGGGTGTGTGTAGAGAGCCATGGGCCTCCACAACAATAGACAACATTCCATGGATCCCCAGGGATGTTCAGAGATTGCTTGAGTTTCATCTATTAGACGAGGAAGATGGACCTGATTAACCATGGCCAACCGGCCCCACAGTTGTATCATGCACTTGGCTGATGAACTGATGCAGGGTTACCCCCGCTTACACCCACAGTATGCATATACAATGCATAAGTGCATTAGTCCCAGGAATTTAATTCACAAGCGAGTCAAAATCTTCAACCATCAATGGTTAAGGCCCCTTTCATAGTCTCAAGCGGAATGATTTATAGACTAATAAAGTCTAACCCTTAACTCACCTTTGCCTTTATATCGGAACTCAATCACTCCTTATAAACCTTCATTAACCTTTATTAACCCATAAGCCACATATATACCAAACCCCACATTTTGCTTCGTTATATCGGCCTAACCACGAAACCCTCTCTTTACTTTGGTTATGCGTAAACTTTACCCATAACCCTTTATCCACGCATTATTTCTATATGCCCTTTTAATAGAAATAAATACACACAAACTCACCTTTAACTCAGGACTTTAACTTTATCGTAATACAAAGGAAATAACCCACTAAGAAACACTTAAGTCGGATCTCAAAATTTATACATCCGCTTCCATAAATCGTCGAGTCCGCACTCTCGGTCTATTACCTTTATACTCCGCCGTCCTTTCCTCTGATCTCTGATCAACAACTTGCGTTATAACCTTCACCGTTGATCTATCCTTAATAGATCCGACGGTTCACCCCGATTTTGGGTAGATAACAAGCATGGGGTTTAATCGCTCGATAAAGCGGTTTCCCCTCTCCACTACTCTGCTACGTGTCGCGTTATGAATGGAATCAGAGCCAAATGGAAGAATATCGCTTATGGTCCTTCTTCCGACCGAAATCAACTTTCCTATATAAAAATCGCTTCTTTGCGAGTTATCTTCCGCGCGCTCTTTCATGCGATGACCGTTGATCTTTGAGATCTAATGGTTCATATGCTCTACCTCTTCACTTCTCCGCTCGTTCCTTTTCTTTAACTTTAATTCATCATTCAATGTTTTTCCTTGTGGTTTTGGGTTTTCCTTCTGGGTTTTGGCTTCTGCTCTTCCGCTGCTCAACCTTTTCTCTAAGCTTAACTTTTGCGAATTCTCACTTCGCTACTTCTTCAGAGCTCCACTCTGATCTTCAACTAGATTCAAAGATCCCTTTATGATTCCTCTGAATCATTCTGCTCCTCTGTGTGTCCTTTAGAACTCTGCTTGCAACCCCTGTTACAGAACCTACGAATTCACAACTTATATGTAATTCATTAATTAAATACTCATTCACACAATTACACAATTAGGAATAAACCTCTGTATATATAAATATGAACAACTGATTACATATCGAGACTCTTTGTCTCTCACAGGTCTGATCTTCAATATCAGTGGCCTCCTTCTTCTACTCTGCCCATAGGCTTACATTTATACCAGAAAGCTCTGTTGAACTAATTCTGGTTCCCCTCCTAAATTTACTGAACTGATTCCTAAATCCTCTATGTCCATTTCTACTTCAATTAATTCCTAAATCCTCTATGTCCACTTCTACTTCAATTAATTCCTAAGTGCTCTCTCTAGTTCCTCGCATCATGGAAATGTTTTAAGAGTCCTAATTGACTTTTAACTCTTTTGTTTTTATTATCCACTCATGTTCTCATTTATTTGAGAGCATTTACAACATCCTCACACTATCTAATTTAGTTCCTATTTTATGCACTCAAAAGCCTGATATTACATTAATTCATCACTTAGGAATCCAACTTCCTTAAGATACATGACCCCCTATGTCTACTTAATTACAATGATTTTCTCTTCGGTTGAATGCTCCTGCATCAGACTCCCAAAGTAGAAAATATTCATGATCTCCTAATCATGTGTTTTCTGGTCTTTGTCTCCTTGGATTCCACACTTTGTTTTGTAATTTCCCAAATTCCTTGTATCTTTGTTGTTGCTGTATGTCTGCTGCATTTCGTTTCATCTTCCTCTCCTTGTCAGTCAGGTTCATACTCTAATTGATCATCCTTCCTGCTACTACCATTTTCCTCCATTTGGATTGCTTCATCATTAGCTGCCACATCTCTTCAATCTCTGTCTCTAGTGCATCCTTGGACTGGTCCTTGTTCTGCTTCTTACTTCTTCCTCTTTCTCTTTGCTTCAGGCTGTTGCTGCTGTCCACTAATTCTTAAAACTTCTGCTGGTTACTTCCACTTTGTAGCTGCTGGTTTACTTTTTCTTCTTCTTTTGCTCTTGTTCCAACTTTTGCTATGCTCACTGCCTCCCTATCATCCTTACCCTCTCTCATGATTATTTCTGTCTGCGCTGAATCATGACTTTCCAACATTCTCTCCAGCAATTTAGCATTTCTGTTCCACGGATTAAGTTCTTCCACATAATCTTCTTCTTTCATTTTGATTCGGTTGCTCATTTGTGCCAAATTGCCTCTAGCATTTGCAACAAAACTTGTACTCACAAAACACTTGTTAAAATAAAAAACATAAAACTTTTGTGCCTTATCTTTCTTTGGCAACAATTCAGTTTGCTGCTCTTTGTCTTTCTCCTCTGTTAGCACATCAGTATGCTGTGTTGAATTCTCAAAAGAACTCATGAGATTGTCAACTAGTCTCTCTTCCACATCGTCTGCACTGAATCATAACTTTCCAGCATTCTCTCCAGCAATTTAGCATTTCTGTTCCACGGATTAAGTTCTTCCACATAATCTTCTTCTTTCATTTTGGTTTGGCTGCTCATCTGTGCCAAATTCCCTCTAGCATTTGCAACAAAACTTGTACTCACAAAACACTTGTTAAAATAAAAAACATAAGACTTTTGTGCCTTATCTTTCTTTGGCAACAATTCGGTTTGCTGCTTTGTGTCTTTCTCCTCTGCTCTAATGATGTCTTCCAGCTTTTGTCCACTATAGTGAACTCGTTCCTTTGCAGTGTCAATCTACTGAACTTTCATATCCACCTCGTTTTTCTTATGATTGTCATTCATGACAATGTTTTTGTTCCTCTTTTTCAACAATCTTTTTTGAACATGTTTTTCCATTTCCCTTCTTTGAAAATCTAATTTTCTATATAACTCAATAATTTCAATTGGAGTAGATTTTGGAAATTTTACACAATTTTCCATACCTTCCTTTGTCACTGATAAATCATCAGATGTCCTTTTTCCCTTTGCTAAGTCTTTTGCATAGACTTCTACCTTCTTAACATCTTTCAGTAGATGTCCTTCCTTTTTACCGTCTATCTCAACAATAGTATTACGCCACGCATTTAGTCAGCCTGGAGGAAGCAACGAAATGCTGGTAGTCTCGGCTTTTGCCGCAAAAAAAATGTCAGTCTCGTGGTGCAGATCCACAAGATTGGACGCGGTGGCAGAGAGCGGTCTTTGGCGATTGTAGAGGTGACATAATTTCTGGCCACAGTAGAAGGTGGAATCGAGTAGGTCAAAAAAAAAAAATCCACGGTAAAAAAAAAAACCGAACAGTGGTCAAACAGCGTCTGATTCAGCACGAAGTATGAGGGAAGTGTTTCAAATCTCTCGGATGACACCAGAAACCCTCACAAAACCACCGAAGGACAACTCAAACAGTTGATTCAAAGCCTAGAGAGCAATTTCGAAATGAAGCACAAATTTTTTCACACGAATGAAAAATTATTTCAAAAAATACCCGTGCTCTGGTACCATAATCAATTAATGAATTGAATTAATTACATGAGCAGAATGTAGCTCAATAAGTAATACAGAGATATTTACAGTAATAGAAACATCAAGTTTCTATTAGGAAATAGAAACAACCAGTTTCATCTAAGAAACTGCTAAAATGATAAAAATAGCAATAGCTAATAAGAATGAGCATTAAACACTAAATAGTATTATTCTAATATCAACAACGTCCACGGCTATTTCCACTGTGGCTATCATCATAGTGAATTGATGATCCTTTACTATGTTTTCAGCTAACATAGTCTCTTTTTCTTCAGTTCATTTTGCCTCGCTGTCCCTCTATAACTCTTCTCCCAGAGTTATCCTTGTCTCACCATCTACATTAACATTCTCCTGTATTTGGTTTTCATTAATAACATTAATCAAACTCATTTGATTACCTTTCTAAGACAGTATTCCTTCATTCTTCATCAGAATAAGATTCTGATTCTTCATCTCTATGACACCTTTAGACTCATCCATAGACTTTTTCTTCTGTATGCAGTCAAATTCTTCTTCTTTTGAGAAGTTTTCTTTGTCACCTTTTACTTCTAGATCTTCATCTACTCTGAAGATATCTTCAATAGGTTGCTTTCCTCCTGCAATACCTGTCATCATACACAAACTATCAGTTTTAAAAACATAAGACCTTGTGGTCTCACTTGATACTTTAGTCATCATGTCTCCTTGCTGTTCTAAATCCTTCATATGATTCAGAAATTCTTCGATGGTCTCCTCTTCAATCTCCTCAAGCCCTTCACTTGGTTGCTCGATATCTTTCCCCAACTGTATATGAGACCTATCTATCTCATCTTCTTCCAGAATAGAATTTAGATTCTGCTTGTCTTCTTTCTCCTTTATGACAATATCAACAAATTGTCTTTTTTTACATGTTTTACCTGCAAACATACACAAATTGTCAGATTTAAATCCATGTGACCCTTCGGCCTCACTTGAAGTTTCAGTCTTCAAGTCTTCATCTTCACTTTCTCCCAGAATTTCTCCCTATTCCGGTTCACAAATGGACTCTTCCATTTCTAACTCAACTTCCATGAGTTTTCCCCTCAGCCACCTTACTTGCTTTTGCTGTAGCCTTCTCTGCAACTTATGCCACTTTACTGGCTTTTTCTTCAAGACCCAACCTAGTCTCTGGCTTTCTTCTAGTATCCTCCTTAATGCATCGAGTTGTTCTTTTAACTCTGCAATCTCTTGCTCAATTTTCTCTTGACTCATCCTCTTGCCATCTGATTTGGCATTCTTCTTTTCATATCTTCTGCTGTGGCTTCTCTCTGAACCTTTGCTATGACTATTAGTAGTCATCTTCTTCTCCTCTTCCTTCATGAGCTCATCACTCCTTTGCAATAAGCCTCTGCAATAGCTAGTCCTCCTCGCTGCAATCTTACCTCACTAAGCTCTCCTCATTCAGTTTTTTGGTAAGCACGTGTCCTCTGTCTGGAACCTTCCCTTGAGCAACACCTTTGCCCCTTCTAGGCTTCTGCAATCTCTCACTCTCTCTTGAGAACACATCAGCTGTCCTCTCTGTCCAATCTCTTGTTGGATTTTTCAGGTTCACCACCACTTTTTCTTTAGAGTGTTTTCCTTACTCTGTCTTCAAGAACACATTTGGTTCTCCTCTCATAGCTTCTCTTGTTGTCCTTTGCTGAGATGTTTCATCTGCAACCACAATCTTCAATTTCAATTTGAAACAAAAAACACTATCTTACCTCCAAGATCTATGTATGATCTTATTCTCCCATTCTTCTGCACTTTGAATGGATTGTCCTTCTGTTTGGTCTCCAAGTCCTCTTTCCTTCAGAACTTGTACTAAGCAATCTTGCTCTTACTTTTCTTCAAGGAATCCTTTGTTCCTATCTACTCCAAGCCTCTGCTGGAACTGCTACAATCTCCCAAGAACTCCAAAAGTTCCCCTACAAACTTCTGTTGTAGCATCTATCATTCATCAATTAACTTATGCACATTACCTTCTTCTGTGTGCAAACTCCTTTTCATAGGAAATCTTTCCCTGCTTTGATTACAATTCTGCTCTGATATCAAATGACGCAGGGTTACCCCCGCTTACACCCACAGTATGCATATACAATGCATAAGCGCATCAGTCCCAGGAATTTAACTCACAAGCAAGTCAAAATCTTCAACCATCAATGGTTAAGGCCCTTTTCATAGTCTCAAGCGCAATGATTTATAGACTAATAAAGTCTAACCCTTAACTCACCTTTTCCTTTATATTGGAACTCAATCACTCCTTATAAACCTTCATTAACCTTTATTAACCCATAAGCCGCATATATACCAAACCCCACATTTTGCTTCGTTATATCGGCCTAACCATGAAATCCTCTCTTTACCTTGGTTAGGCATAAACTTTACCCATAATCCTATATCCGTGCATTATTTCTATTATGCCCTTTTAATAGAAATAAATACACACAAACTCACCTTTAACTCGGGACTTTAACTTTATCGTAATACAAAGGAAATAACTCGCTACGAAACACTTAAGCCAAATCTCAAAATTTATACATCCGCTTCCATAAATCGTTGGGTCCGCACTCCCGGTCTATTACCTTTATACTCTGCCGTCCTTTCCTACGATCTCCGATCAACTTGCGTTATAATCTTTGCCGTTGATCTATCCTTAATAGATTCAACGGTTCACCCCGATTTTGGGTAGATAACAAGCATGGGGTTTAACCACCCGATAAAGTGGTTTCCCCTCTCCACTACTCTGCTACGTGTCGTGTTATGAATGGAATCAAAGCCAAACGGAAGAATACCGCTTACGGTCCTTCTTCTGCCCGAAATCCAATTTACTATATAAAAACCACTTCTTCGCGAGTTATGTTCCGCGCGTTCTTTCATGCGATGACTGTTGATCTTTGAGATCTAACGATTCATATGCTTTACCTCTTCACTTCTCCTCTCGTTCCTTTTCTTTAACTTTAATTCGTCATTCAGTGTTTTTCCTTGTGGTTTTGGGTTTTCCTTCAAGGTTTCGACTTTCGCTCTTCCGTTGCTCAACCTTTTCTTTGAGCTTAACTTTTGTGAATTCTCACTTTGCTACTTCTCCAGAGCTCCACTTTAATCTTCAATTGGATTCAAAGGTCCCTTTATGATTCCTCTGAATCATTCTACTCCTCTACGTGTCCTTCAAAACTCTGCCTGCAACCCCTATTACAGAACCTACGAATTCGCAACTTACATGTAATTCATTCATTAAGTACTCATTCACACAATTACACAGTTAGGAATAAACCTCTGTATATATAAATATGAACAATTGATTACATATCGAGATTCTCTGTTTCTCACAGACCTAATCTTCAATATCAGTGGCCTCCTTCCTCTACTCTGCCCGTAGGCTTACATTTATACCAGAAAGCTTTGTTGAACTAATTCTAGTTCCCCTCCTAAATTTACTGAACTGATTCCGAAATCCTCTATATGCACTTCTACTTCAATTAATTCCTAAGTGCTCTCTCTAGTTCCTTGCATCATGGAACTGTTTTAAGAGTCCTAATTGATTTTTAACTCTTTTGTCTTTATTATCCACTCGTGTTCTCATTTATTTGAGAGCATTTACAACATCCTCACATTTTCTAATTTAATTCCTATTCTATGCACTCAAAAGCCTAATATTACATTAATTCACCACTTAGGAATCCAACTTCCTTAAAATACTTGACCCCCTATGTCTAATTAATTACAATGATTTTCTCTTGGGCTGAATGCTCCTGCGTCATGAACCAAGACCTGTATGATGATATGGCATCACTTACACCATCATCCGAGCCCTTGTAGATGGGCTATAGGCATCTTCGTTCTATTTGGAGACCCACGAGGACACTTGTGTGCCCCCACACCCATTGGGAGCATCACAGGTTTATTATTTGGAGAAGAAGGGGCAAACTCCTTGTCCACTACATTTGGGAGTCATATTTCTCATTATGGCACTTATGGACTTCATCGAGCCTCTTAGATGGCCCATTGACATGTATTATTGATCATTCAACCTCTTGAGAGGCTTATTCTTTTGTTTATGAGCTAGTTTGGTGGGCTTGTCACCAAAAGTTAGTTGTTTTCACATTATTTTATTTTTGGGGCTAATGTAGGCCCAAGTAGCTAAATTGAACTCATTAGAAGTGTGTAAATAAAAGTGATGAGAATTCATTTTAGCATCATCATTTGGATTTGGAACTTGTATCTCTTTAGAGATTTTCTCTATACTTCTTAAAGGACGAATTTTTGGAGCATGGAATGAATTTTGATGTTTGGATAATTTTCATATGTCTTGGAGGTTCTTGATGGCAAGTTTTTGGATGGTTGGATATATTCTTATACATGTAAGTACATTTTAATGCTATTCTTAAATTCTAATTTTGTCAAATACATTGTTGCTTGGATTTCGCTATACTAGGGCTTATTTGCTTGATCTCTTATGCGAAGTTTTGGAAATTTGATTTTTGGATAGTGAATCCTTAATGTATGGGCCATGTATAATCAATGGATGTTCCTAGGGATGTTTCACTACTGAAATTCATCTTGATAAGCCACTTATCTTGCAAAACAAAGTATAAAGTCTTTGAAGCTGCTTTTGCTACTGCCCAAGTGCTGAGCGAAGTTGTCTTTGAGGCCTCCTTGACATAGAAAATTCGAAGATTGATAGTCATAATTCTACTTAACTCCATTTCTCCCTAAAGGATTAGGCACTGGTCCACCCAAAGGTGATCATCTTAAACCTTTCTCATCCAACTCCTCTCCTTTTCTAGGCCTAGCCCATTAGGTCTCCTAGGGCATCATTTATCTTGCAAACCACCCATAAAAAAGTTCGATTTCTTGGCCCCTATTGCGTTGGTGTGTCTCCTTGGTGCCCTCCAATTTTGAAAAGTTTTTGACGGTGGGATTTTGAGATATCTCAAGCCCTAGCCTCGAAATTGAATCTCGCCCTTGGTTTCCTTAAGCTAGAAGCTTCATTAGGACCCTCACATTGTCTTGCATTAAAAATGATTTTTTTGTCCCTTTCTCCCTCCCAAATAGGTCAAGCATATCATTGGTTGCTAAACCCTACCCCTTTGACCTACCCCTGAGTCCACTTGGTCTTGTGTGGCCCCATTCACTATTAAGGGTAATTCTTCAAGTATCAATGAGAATTCAAGCTTTCACAAGATTTTCAAGGCCTAGGAACCTCCATTATAAGATACATATGTGAAAGTTACTGAATCTAACACATCAGAAACCCCTACTGCAATTTCTAGTTTACTATCTTCTACTTGTTCTTTACATTAACACATTATTTAATTACATAAACATCGAAGTAAACACAAATGTAGCCTTCACAGATATACATATCATGCACTGAAGTAAACAGAAACAATAATACAAGGGACACCATTATTTTTGGACAATCGTCCCCGGAAAAACTCAATGCGGGAAAACCAATGCAGCAGATATGAGGGTTTTATTATTAAGCAGATTTCTTGAATACAACTAGGGTGCCAGAATGGCTCACCCAACAGAGAATGTCCTCGATAGTAGTACCTCTATCTGGAGACAGATATTCTGGCAAACTAGCAACCGAATGATCAACCCCACAGTGATTCTAATTGTTCCTTGTGCTAGACAACAAACGCTGCTTCAAGCACTGCCTTGGAACTGCGTCACTTCTTTAGGAACTGTGTCACCCTCTCCCTACTGATCTGCTCTCAGTCTGCCCCATAGAATCTTCCCAGCGTTGCCTCTGAAGCCCTCTGCGTCCTCTGCGTCAGCCTCTATAGCTTCTGCGTCGGCCTCTACGGCCCTCTGCATCCTCTATGTTGCCTCCTTCGGCCTCTGTGTCAGCCCTTCTTGGGCCTGCGTTGTCTCTCCTAGCACTTGATTGCCTCTTTGCTATGTATTCTTCAACCTTGGATGAAAGTCCCTTGTTGAACTGTCCCTCGCTGCATCTGATCACTAACTCGATTTCCTTAGCAAATCTCGCCCCAGAAAATCGAATTCTTGATCTCTCTTGGTGTATCTCCAACTGACCCTCATGCCTCCTCTTATACTTTTCCTGTTGAGAATCAACGACTGTGATCTAATCTCCATATCAATGGCTAAGCTTAAAACAGGCTTGATCCTCGTCACTTAGAACCTTCTCACCCTTATTCTTAATTTTTTTTTTTAACAAAGTTGGTTACTGATTTTCTATTTCAAAACAGAAAAGGAGGGAGACATGGTCCCATTACATCGAGCCAAAATGGGAGAAGGCATCCTGGAAGAAAAACAAAGGGCAAACAATCCCTATCTTCCAAGCTCTTTCCCTTTTGTTTTTGAGGTTACTAATTGCACTATCCTTATAAATACTTACATACTTATTCAACATCAATTTACACCTACATAACATAAAAAACTAGTAGCGGAAAGACTTTGCAGAAAAGAGAAGAATGAGGCATTTACAATTAATTTTTGGTGATTGAGGGTCCTTGATGGGACTGAGGCCAGTTCTTGCTGCTTTGAACATTAGAGTTTTCTCCTGTCTGATTAATAAGTGAGCTCTTCAGATAATTGATCGTGTCCTCCAAATGCCAACACTTTTGTTTTAGCGCAGGCATTTCTTTCCTTTGCCCTTCCATTTGTTTCTTTGGGAAGGAATTCTCAGATTTTGCTTCAAATTTGTAGTCTTTGACCGTTTCTCTAACCTACTCAATCATGAATTTGTTAGCTCGACAGACTGCGCTGTTTTCGCACTTTGGAACATCTGTAAGTAAGTTCCATTCCATTTTTCCTGAAGGAAGAAGGCAACTGATCCAGCGGAGAATAGAAGGGGAAATAAGAAACAAAGAGAAGAAACAAAACCAACCTTTAGCCAGTCCCGCGTAGACCCACAGTTGCCAGAGAGAGGGAAACCGGGCTCCGAAAGCAGAAGCCACAAGAGTTGCGCGAAGGCTAAAGAATTTGGGAGGCGGGGGCCACTAGAGCTGCATAGTGGTGAGGGAAACAAGAGCTACATGAAGGCAAAATGTTTTGGGAAGCCGTCTCCAGTGTTGCACGAAGGCGAGGGCCACTAGCGCTGCGCGAAGGCAATAGGATCAGGAAAACAACCACTAGAGCTGCGCGAAGGCGAGGGCCACTAGAGCTGTGCGAAGGCAATATGATCGGGAAAACAATCACGAGAGCTACGCGAAGGAGAGAGGCGAGGCTAAAACAAAGAAGATGAGCTCAATCCCCAAAGGGGCACAACGATATAAAATAGATTACAACTTCTGAGACAGAGGGGAAAGAAAGGGAGGGCGAAGATGACAGAGATAAAATAATACGAGCAGAGGGGAGAATATATTGCTGCGCAACATGTCACATCAGGGTAGAGAACATTAGCTTTTCAGAGGAAGCTTGAGCCTGCAGTTCGCTTGAAAGCCGTAGACTGACTATTCTGTCTGTTCTTGGGGATTTCCTTGGATTTCCTAATCTTTTGAGATCTAACCATTTGAGCGAAAGTGATTGTTGCCCACGTTGAAGTTCTCTTTTTGATTGCTATTCTCTGAACATTGAGGTGAGAGATTCTTTGGAATCGGTTTATGAGCAATCACATTATCAATTCTAGATTCTCCCATAGGATGGTTGACAACCAGATTAGCTTGCATGTCGGTGGTACAATTATTTTCTCTAAGGATATGCTTGAAGGTGACTTCACCTAGATAATGCAAATGTTTTCCCACCCTTTTTGTTATTTGTCTCAGAGCCTTGTTCTTGGGGCTTCTGCTTTCTACCATTGATTGGATTATTATTGAAGGTCCCCCATTATGACTGGATTCTTCATACTTCGATGCCTTAAGATTTCCATTCCCAAGAGGAGGCCATATGCTTCTGCCCTATTGTTGGATAGTTCTCCTAATCCCCATTCATAAGTAATAGGATTTTTCCCTCCTGGGTCGAAAAGTATACCTCCTGCTCCAGCCTTGCCTGGTTTGGACTTAGAAACACTATCAAAAGTAAGTAGGGCCTCTTTAAATTTTCTGTCCATGTTTTGAACTCATCTTTGTTTAATTTTGATTTTCCAATTCTGCATGCTATTAGGAGATCTGCTGATGTTTATTTTTTGTTGCTTGCTCATCGTGAATTTAGCCCAGACTCTTTCCTCGTGCTGCAGGTGTTTGACATCTATTGCTTTAACTCCTTTAGAGTGGATGAATTCAAATGACACGCTCCAAGCTTTAGCTAGGACTGTTCTGGTATTTGGGGTGCGATCTTTAAAGATCCTATGGTTTCTTGCTAACCAAATTTGCTAGCACATAAATGAGGGAAATATCAACCAATATCTTCTTATTATTTATTTATTTTTGAATGAATATGTGTATTTTTTTCCCCAGGTGGATAAAAGTTCATGTAAAGGCAACGATTGTAGAATACTAACCTCCAAGGGACTAACTAGCCCTTTCCAGCAGGCCCTAGCAAAGGGGCATCACACAAAGAGATGCTGAATATTCTCTTCACTTCCTTGACACATAGCACAACGTGATGGGCCTTCATATCCTTACTTTTTAAGATTATTAGCGGTTAGTATTTTGCCTTTGAGCAATGCCCACATGAAAACTTTAGTTTTTGGTAGTGTTACAAGTTTCCATGCCTCCCTCCAGTAATCCCAGTCTCGATTTCCATGTTGATGTAAAGTAGGATATCTAGATTTGACTGAGAAATACCCTCCATCAAGATCCCATCGAAGGGAATCTTTTGAGTCTAGACTTAGTGGAGCAACCCCCTTAAGATGTGAGATTAGGGACTTCCACTGAGGGACAAGACCATCAGGGAGGTTGAGAATCCTCCAGTCTCCCCATTCTCCATCTCTCCAAAGAGATATGTCATCTAGTGTAATGATTCTTTTTGTTTTCATCCATCTTCTCAGATCCCGAAGATTTTCTTGGCAAGTTGTAGGCTGATTTCCCATTATTCTATCCTTCCATATTTGATGAGTTTACCATTACCAGGGATCTTAAAAGAGTTTTCTTTGATGAGGGAAACAGTTTTTTTAATCAGATTCCAGACTTGGGAGTAGGGCCTAATTGGATAAACTTTACTCGATAAGAGGGTTCTATTGTGGTTCATGTATTTTGCTTCCAGGATTTGCTTCCACCAGTTGCTCTCTCCTGTTATAAATCTCCATGTTATTTTTTCTCCTAAAACCAAGTTCATTATCTGTGGGAGTCTTATTGCCAACCCACCTTTCTCATATGGTAGAGTTACTTCATCCCATTTCACAAGGCTGTGCTTCGTCTCCACTTTACCTCCTTGCCAGAGGAACCCCTGATTACTAGCTCAATTTGTTTGTGTATACTTGCCGGGGCTACTATTGCTACATACTGGTAAATTGGGAGAGTAGTGAGTAGGGCCTTAATTAGCAGTGTTGTTAAAATCGTGATAATATCACGATATTATCGCTTTATCGCGATATTTTCGCAAAGCCAATAATATCGCGAGTAATACTTGTGTTTTTTTTATATGCGATTTTTTGGAAAAAATCACGATTTTTTCCAAAATTATCGCCGAGGGTCGGGGCAGCGTGGTTTTATAAGGCAAAAGTCGATTTTTTTTCATTTCATTTGCACAGTTAGGCGCGCGGAGGGCAGTGGAGTGTTGGAGAGGGCTTGGAGATTTTGCTTGGAGAGGATTGGAGCTATTTCAAGTGCGTGGAGGAGAAAATCAAGAGGAGGAGACCGGTTATCTCCATAGAAACTGTATGGGCACCAATTTTTTTTTTTGTTTTCATTGTTTTGAAACTTTGTTTTGTTTTTTTTCATTGTTTTTGGTTGGGTAACTTGGGTTTGGAATGGGGTTTTTGATGTATAGTTTTTTTAGTTTTTTTGGCTGGGTTTGGATTCTTGGAATGGGGTTTTTTAAAATGTATGTAATTTTTTTTAGTTTTTGTACAATGTAAAAGTTAAAATACTAAATTGTAAGTTTGTAACTTGTAAATACTAAATTGTAATCTTTATTTTCCCATAGGTTCACAACTTCACCGAAACGCCATTCAAGTTTTCAACTTCAAAGTTCAAAAACAAACATGCCAAGGAAATTGGACCCTTTTTGGGAATTTGGTGAACCTAAAGCTTCGAATGATAGACTAAACTTGACTTGCAAGTTGTGTGGGTTCCAAATGTCCAGGGGGTTGTACAGATTGAAGTATCACCTTGCACAAATCCCTGGATTTGATGTAGGGCCTTGCACAAAAACAAATCCTGAACTCATCCGAAGAGCCATGAAAGCATTGGAAGTTTTAGACTAGAATAGAGAGGCCAAAGAAGAAATGAAGAGGCAACTAAAAAAGTCAGCTGAAGCAAGTGGCACTGGTTCTATTGCAGCATCAACCAATCCGGTAGCTACCACATTATTTTTTGTTCCTCGAACCACACCTGGTTCACAGCCATCTATCAATTCAATGCTAAAAAGAACTGAGAAAGAACAAGCGGACAAGTTGCTGGCAAAATTTCTCCTCTGGAGTGATATTCCTTTCAACATTGTAAAGAATAATCCATTTTTCCAACCTGCTATTGATGCTATTGCAAATGTTGGCCTAGGTTACAAAATCCCTTCTTATCATGATTTCAAAGGTCAAATTCTTCAAAATGAAAAGCTTGACTGCACCCAAAGATTGGAGGATTTTAGGGCATCATGGGCACAAACAGGATGCACTGTTATGTCAGATGGTTGGACTGACCAAAAGGGGAAAACCTTTATAAACTTCTTGGTTAGTTGTCTCAAGGGGACTATGTTTATCAAATCTGTTGATGCATCTGCACAAATCAAAGATGCAAGAACTTTATGTGATTTGCTAGATGTGTTTATTTTGGAGGTG
>APFE031346749.1:73066-104737 GCA_000404065.3 Pinus taeda
CTAGATGGTGGTATGATGTTGATATCCCCTTTAATGCTGCTCGTTCACCATATTATGAGCCTATGTTTGATGCCATACATGCTGCTAGAAAAGGCTTCAAAGACCTTACTATGCATGAGCTAAGGGGGTTTCGTTCGCAGAAAGAAATTCAATCCATTAATGAGTATTTGAAAGAGTTCAAGGATTCATGGGCAAGAACAGGGTGTATCATCATGTTAGATGGATGGACTGATCAAAGAAGCCGTACCATCATAAACTTTCTTGTCTTCTGCCCACGGGGAACCATGTTTTTAAAATCAGTTGATGCATCTAATAAGGTAAAAGATGGCCACTTGTTGTTTCAGCTATTGGATCAGGTTGTTGAGGAGGTGGGGGTGGCTAATGTTGTTCAAATCATCACAAATAATGCCTCTAGGCTCTAACTATGTTCTTGCTGGTAAACTGTTAGAGGAAAAACACAAGACCATCTCTTGGACCCCATGTGCTGCACATTGCATAGACCTCATGCTTGAGGATATTGGAAAAATAGATTGGGTCAAAAACACTATAGATCAGGCCAAAAGCATAACAAAATTTATCTACAATCATACATTGATTTTGAGCCTCATGAGGAAACACACTGGGGGCAAGGATATTATTAGGCCTGCCATCACTAGATTTGCTACACATTTTTTGACATTGCAATCTATGCTTTCCCAACATAGAAACTTGCAAAAGATGTTTTCCAGTGATGAATGGACTCAAAACAATTGGTCTAACAAACCGGAAGGCAAAGAATTGAGAAGGAAAGTCTATGAAGAAAGTTTTTGGAGAAAGGCATCAGAGATTGTGAAGCTTGCTGAGTCACTAGTTAAGGTGTTGCGGTTGGTGGATGGGGAAAGGTTGGCTATGGGCTTCATTTATGAGGCTATGGATCAAGCAAATGAGCAAATAAAGACAATATACAAGGATAGAGTGGCAAAGAATGGGCCCATTTGGGCAATCATTGATGAAAGATTGAACAATCAACTCCATCGCTCTATACATGCAGCTGGGTATTTTTTGAACCCAAAGTATCATTATAAAACTAAGGAGTCAGGAGCTTTGAGGGGGGAGGTCAGAGATGGACTGATTGATTGCATTGATCGCATGATTCCATTGGAGTCTGATCAGTTGGAGATACACCGACAGGTTACAACCTTCAGCAATGCCTCAGGTACCTTTGGGAAGAACCTAGCAAAGATTGCAAGAGAAGCAGATGAGTCAGGTAAACAAAAATTTCAATTTTCAAATTCTTAATAGTTTTACTTTTTTTTTAAAGTTTGTTAAATCGTTTATAATTTGAAAGCTAGATATAATTTGTAATTTTGTTGAGCTAATTCATTACACTCCTATGTTTTTTGCAGCACAATGGTGGGAGGCCTTTGGTGGCCATTGTCTTGAATTGCAAAGGTTTGCAATTCGTATTTTGAGTCAAACTTGCAGTGCATCTGGGTATGAGCGCAATTGGTCTGTCTTTGAGAGGATTCACACAAAGAAGAGAAACTGTTTGGATCAAAAACGGTTAAATGATCTAGTTTATGTCCAATACAACTTCCGGCTCAGATGAAACCAATTGCGGAACAAAAGACCTGATTCAGATCCCATTGTGTTGGAAGACATTGATCCAACATCAGATTGGGTAGTGGAGAGTCGTCCAACAGAGTTTGATCCTGATGAGGATCTTGATTTAGATTTAGATATCGAGACATCAGTTGCTCTTGAACATGCTGTTCAGTTGAATGCAGATCCCAATCCACCAGCCTCAGTCTCACAGCCAGCAAGGACTCCAGTTGTAGGTGCTTCTTGTGCTCAGCCACGACAGAAGCGCAGCCGCATATCTACTCTATCTCAGCTTGCAGCTACTGCAGTTGCACAGCCTGCTAGTGGTACCACTTCTACAACTGTAGTTGGAGATGATGATGATGAGGAGGAGCCATGGGGCCCCCTGTCTGACTCTGATGATGATCCAGAGATTGATCGACATGATGTTGGCTCCTCTGGCAGTAGCTACTAGCCAGTAGTACTAGTACTGGAGTTTGGTCACAGTTTACTTTTGTTGTAAAGGCCATTTCTAGCCTCCTTGGTTATGTGTTTTTTGTTTTAAGTCTTTGATCATGTATGACAGTTGACTATGTATTGCCATTGGCTACCATTTTGATATAATGGATTGGTTCATGAGCCTACTTTGATCATATGTTGTGTTCCATCTGTATTATAATGCTGTGCGTTTGGAAACATGAATGAAAATCTTTAAAATTATGTTTAAAATCTTTAAAATTATGTTTTTTTTATAAAAAAAAATATTTAATGTATTTTTTACAACTACCGAGTCATTGAAATCGAACCGGCCGAATCATTACCGTTTCGGAGTCGGAGTCGGAGTCGATCCTCGGCCGAGTCAGAGCTTTAAAACTATGCCGCAAACTAGAGGGAGAGGCCGTATGTAGAATAGTTTCATACCAGGAAGACTTCTGGGCGGGAGTGCAGGAGATGTGTGTTGTTACTGAACCTTTGGTAAAGGTTCTTCAGTTGGTTGATGGTGAGAAGCCCACAATGGGCTATTTGTATGAGGCCATGGACAGAGCCAAAGAAGCCATTCGGGCCTACTATGATGATAAGGGAGATGATGGGTTTCAGAGACAACTCCTCCTATGGGGAGTGATTGATGAGCGATGGAACAACACACTCCATTGTCCCATTCATGCTGCTGGGCTTTTCTTGAACCCCACATTTTCTTACGCATGTGGGTTTGTAGTTGATGCTGAGATCATGGATGGATTCTTATCTTGTGTCTAGAAGATGGTGCGATCTCTAGTAGAACGTATAGAGATCTCTAAAGAAATTGAGACATATAGGATGGCAGGTGGCACATTTGGCTTTGAGATGGCTGTCACTGATAGGATGATTAAAATGCCAGGTATTTTTTAGTTTGTATCTTTGTTTCAAATTTCATTGTCTCTTCAAATTCCATTTTTTCTTATGTTTATTTAAAATTTTATTTGTAATTTTGTTGTAGATGCATGGTGGAGAATGTATGGTGGCAAGGTACCCATTCTGCAAAAGCTTGCCATTCACATCCTTAGCCAAACATGTAGCTCCGCAGGATGTGAGCACAACTGGAGTGTATTTGAAAAAATACACAACAAGAAGCACAACAAGTTAACACTTAAACATTTAAAATATTGCAAATTTCCAAATAAATTTTTGAATTCATTAAACAATATTTTTTTTTTATAATTATTAATTATTATTTCATGATCTTTGTACAGGTTGGAGTCCCAACGACTTAATGACATGGTCTACGTCTACTACAATCTTCAATTGTGGGTGAGGCAACTTGAGAGGACACCCGATGTGGAGGCCATCTCATTGGATGGGATTGACACCATTGCTACGTGGAGGGTTGAGGCCGAGAGGCCTCTCATGGAATCTGTTGATGATTGGTTAGTGCAGGATGTAGTGGAGGGGGAGGAGGAGGAGGAGGAGGAGGTGACACCACCTGCCCAGGCTACCCCTGCCACCAGTAGAAGACGTGGTCTACCTCCCATAGCTCCTACTTCTAGTTCTTCAGCTTCTAGAGCACGACAGACTCCATTGCCAACACCACCAGCACCAGCATCTGCATCTGAGGGAAAGGGAAAGCCGTGGCATTTTCTCGCAAGAGGGGCAAAGGAAATCAATAGGATTAGACTTTAGTTATTTTCTTCATTTTATTGTATATGCCATTATGACATGATGAGATACATTATTATATTTTTTGTTGATATTTTGAGGCTGAGTTGGGACTCAGGAGTCAGGACTCACTATTCAGGACATGATTCAATGTTATGTGTGATTTTAGCACTAGAAATGATATTAAACATCTTATATATTAGTTATTTTATCATATTTATGTGTCAATGTATTTATTTTATGTTGTAGATGGTTTAGATACTAAAAAAATTGAAAAAAAATGAATATTTTTTGTACCAAACGATTTTTTCGCTATTATTTCCGATTATTTCCCGATAATTACTATTTTTTCCAATTTTTTCCTCGTGTCGATATTATCCCGATAACGATTAATGCAACATTTTTAATTAGTACCACCCTTCCTGCCATATTGAGCCAGATCATACCTCAATTCTGCGCTTTTTGTTTCATTTCCTCAATGTACTTATTCCATATCTCAGTCTTCAAATTTTCTTTTGAGATCAGGAGTCCAAGATATTGGAAATGACTCCATTTTTCTTGAAATGGGATTTCCAAAATTTCTGAGATTTTTTGGAGAGTGCAAGAGAGTTGTTCCATCCAAAGATTCTGCAGTTCTGATTATTTAGTAGTCCTCCAGAGGCTTCCAAAAAACTTTGTAGTACCTTTTTGATTCTTCTTGCCATTATGCAAGAGGCCTCTCCCATGACCAAGATGTCATCTAGAAATAGGGAGCGGTTTATGCTTTTAACTTCAGGAGAGATTGAGAATCCTGTGATAGTCCTATCTTGTCTACATTTCTCAAGACTTCTATTCAGTGAGTCCGCCATTATGATATATAAGAAAGGAGAGAGAGGACAACCTTGGCGAAGCCCCCTTGTGCTTTGAAAATATTCACTTGGTCTTCCATTGACCAATGGTGCAATACAAGGACCCACAATATAGGCTTTTATTCTATTGCCTTTTTTGAGAAACCAAATCTCTGTAGGACAATAGCAAGAAAACCTAGGTTGACCCTATCAAAAGCATTAGCCATGTCGAGCTTGATAATCATTCCTTTTTCTTTTTTCACAAGGCTAGAGTTCAAAGCTTCCTGCACTGTTAGAATGTTGTCAAGGATTTGTCTTTTTGGGACGAATCCTCCTTGGTTTTCTGATATTATTTCTGGAAGCAATACTTTTATTGTGTTTGCCAGAATCTTTGTTATGGTTTTGTAGGAGGAGTTACACAAAGAAATGGGCCTGAATCTACTAAATGAGTTAGCATTTGACTCTTTTGGAACAAGGGCAAGGAAGGAAGAGTTTGTTAATCCTCCAACCTTGAATTTCCCAAAAACATTTTTGATCATTCTTATCAAATATTTTTTAATAATGATCCAGTTGTTTTTATAGAAGGAAATAGGGAACCCATTCGGGCTTGGGGCCTTATCCGGATGCAAATCCCAAATAGCAACTGCAACTAACTTTTCTTCAACTGCTCTTGTGAGTTCATTGTTTTTTGCTTCACTGATTTTCCTGGGAATATGCTGAAGATAATCTTCATACTCGTTATTTGATGCTGGGGACGATAATAGATTTTTATAGTATCTGTAAGCCTCCTTCTTGATTTCCTCTTGACCTTTGAATTCTTTGCCTTCGTTATCTTTTATGCTGTCTATTTGGTTTTGATTTCTTCTTATCCTGGCTGCATTATGGAAGAACGTTGTGTTCTTATCTCCTGCTTGAGCCATAGACTTCACGATTTTAGCTGCTACTCTGCTTCTTCCTTTCTTTTTTGTCTATACATCTCCCAATATGCTTGTTTTACCTGGCATATGCTCTCCTGTGTTTCCACTTGCTACTCTTTTTCCACTTGGATTCTATCAATTTTTTCTGTTATCTCTAACTTTCCTTTTTTGTTTCTAGTTGATTGATCCTTGCCCAATGTTTTAGCTCTCTCCTCAGGGCTTTTAATTTAGTTTCCCAAACATAGCTAGGAGAGCCAATAATTGGATTTGTCCATACTTCAACAATGGTTTTTTTACTTCTTCATTGTCGTTCCAAGTGGAATTGAATTTGAAAGGAACCGGGCTAAGATTTTCTAACTTCCCAAGGTGAGAGCCACCAGTTTGTGATCTGATGCTATATTGTGGATGATTTTGGATTTTATCTCGCTGAAGGCATTGGCAACTTTGTCTTATATTAGAAATCTATCCAACCTTTCCTTTATGTTGTTTTTCCCAATTCTTTTGTTGTTCCATGTATACAACCTATCTTGGCCTGCGTCAGCTCTCTGAGCCTCTGCGTCAGCTATGCTGGCCTCTTTGGTGCTCTGCACAGCGCTTAGCTGCCTCTGCGTGAGAACGGGCTGTTCCTGCGTCTCTTTCTCTGGCTGTTATACTGCTCTCCCAACACTATCTCTGCCTCTCTGTCTCTTTGTACTCAATGCTCCTCAGCTGCTCTTCGATCACTGATTCTATCTCTCTTAGCAAACCCCACTCTAGAGAATAGAATGACTAATCACTGTGGTGTTTTCTCCAAGTGACCCTCAAGCCTCCTTTTATACTTGTCTCATTGACAAATCAATGACCGAGATTAAGTCCCTAATCGACGGCTAAGATTAGATCTGGCTTGGTCCATGTCTTTTGGACCATTTTAACACAATCTTATATTAATTCACATTAATATTTTAATTTTCCTAAGTTTAGACTTAGGGACTCCATTAAAAATATTAATTATTTTAATATCTCCCAAACTATTTTAGAATCTGCCCAAACCCTTTCTGGGTATTGGAAATCTCATGTGCCCTAACCTCTCCACCAAATTTTGTGGCTAGAGCACATCCGATGCTATCCCAAATCAACACTCCCTCTTAGCAAGGACTGTGCTCTAGCAATACTCCTTATTGAGTATCACCCTGATCATCTAGCATCGGTCCCTGTGCTGATGCTAGGCCTTCCTGAATCTTGCCCAACATCCTCTGCATTACTGCCCATGGTTCTGCCACTGCCACTGCAGAATCTATATGACAACTCCCTCTGCATCCGTGTTGTTGCTGGTCCTTTCTCCTAGCACTGCATCCGCACTGTGCCTCCTCTCATCAAGTTGCATCGTGCTGCCCACTGTTGCACTGCAACTCAGTTACTGAGAAGTAAGTAATTGATCTCTCAATTTGACCTCCTTGTTGGGCTAGAGACACCCACTGATGCTAAAGCTCCCTTTTCCGCCGACAAGTGCTCCCTCTCTAACCTCTATGCTGCTGCAACAACTCCCTGCATCTCGCACCATTGCACACCTCTCTTTGCCATCCTGCACTGGTGCAACACTCTTGCACCTCTCGCGTTGTTGCAGCCTGCTAGCCTTGCGTTGCCTCGGGACTCTTGCACTGTAGCTTTCTTTGCCACTCCATCCGCATTCATCTCTACCTGACTCAGGCAATCTTGCTACTTGTTTTCGGGGCTCCCGTAGCAAGATCTAATCTAAGAGGCTGGGCACCTCAAGGATCTTGCCCCTCATCGCCTATAGTCCTCTTGATTATAGCTCGATGTCTCCCCACTTCTGCTCAAGTGGCGTGTGTGCACTCATGGCACAATCATCATTTGTCTCCACTTCCTTCTTTGCCCGTGTTGGCGCTGCCTTAGTCTTGGAAGACTCTCCCTTACTCATCTTCCTTGGACACTGGGTCGCGTAATGACCCAGCTCCCCACAATGGAAGCACTTGATCTTGGAGAGATCTTTCTTCTTTCGCTTTTCCTGCTTTCCCTTAGATGCTAGGGCCACATCTTCCTCCTCCTGCTTGACTTTGATCCCCTTGCTGCTGCTACCTGCCTTTGATTGCCGTCTGATCTCTTTCCTAGCGAAGAGTTGCCCACATCTCGTCCCAAGGTGGAAGTGTCCCTCTGCCCAGTATACTCTGGACAAATACTTCCCAGTCTTCTGAGACAACATTCAGGGCTGTCCTCACTATCAGATCCTAATCTGGTGTCGCTTCTATAGCGGTCAACTGGTCTCGGATCTCATTTAGTCCTCCGAGGAAGGTGTCAATCGATTGTCCCTTCTTCATCTGACACGAACTCATCTGATTCTCAAGCAACATTCTTCTCTACACAGAAGTATGCTGGTACAGCTTCTTGAGGACCTCCCACATCTCAAATGTCGTTTCCTTCTAGGCTATATGTGGTACCACATGATCCTTGACGCTGTCAAGGATAATGCACTTGGCCGTCGCCATCACTTCCTCGTACCTGTCATTATCATTGGGGTCGACTGGGACAACAATTACCTTCAAGACGAAGTTCTTGACATGATTCCTGTCAAGAATTGATAAGATTCTAGCCTTTCAGACTGCGAAGTTCGATGTTCCATCTAGTCTATCCTAGTCTCTTACTTCGTGTAGTGCCATGATGCTCATCTTCTTCCCTCTTGGAAGTTCTTTGTTCGACTCCTCTATGTCTCTACTTCCCGTCTGGAAGTTCTCTTCTGGACTCCCTTTGAGTCTTGATTTCCCTCCTGGAAATCCTTCTGTTGCTTGTTGAGATGCCCCCTACTCAGATCGTCTTGTGCAACTGCACTGCTGATTCGAGTTCCTCGGCTAGAAACCCTCGGTAACAACTCCTCTGGCCCTGCTCTGTTAGGTACTATTCTGACTACAGTATCTCACCAACTCCACTCTGCAATATTCCTGTAGCCTTCTAGACCCCAGCAACTACCTCTCTGTGATCTGCGCCAGCCCCTCTCTGCCTCACGTTGGCCCTGCATCACCCTGGATGGGTCTGCGTCAGCCCTCTGGCCCTTTGCGTTAGCAACGATGGTCTCTCTGAGGCTCTGTGTAGCTCCCGACTTCCTCTGCGTGGCCCTGGCTGGCTCTGCATCACACTCCTTGGCTTATGCGCTGCTAGAAACAACTTCTGTCACCTCGGGACAACTATTTTCTATTGTTATTGCTCCACTGGGCTGATGTTTTTTTGTCCTCCCGTGATCTGCAATCACGCTCTAATACCATGTTGAAGTTTCTAAGTTTACTTAGTTAGAAACCCTCCATTCAATTTATCTGATTTATTCCTGCCTACTTGTTATTTTACTTAACAAGTTATTTACAATGTAAATACTGAAAATAAACACTAGTGCATGCTCAACATATTACAGATTAGCAACTAAAAGAAATAAGAACAAACACACCATATGACACCATTATTTTTGGACTAATGTCCCCGGGAAAACCCAATGCGGGAAAACCAGTGCAGCTACCTAAGGGTTTTCTTATTAAGCAATATTAGAGTACAATCTGGGTGCCGAAACTGGCTTACCCAATAGAGAATTTCCTTAGCAGTAATACCTCTTAGTTTCTGACAAATCTACTGGTTGAAACCCCAGATAATCCTTCCGGCAGCTACTCAGCACTAATCTGCCCCAAAAGCCCCAGCGTCTGCCCAATCTGGACTGCGTCAGCCTCTCTTAGCCCAGCGCTGACCCTGCGTCAGCCTATCTTGGCTTGTGCCAGCCCCAGGAGGCCCTGTGTCAGCTCTTTGAGTCTCTGCATTAATTATGTTGGCCTCTCTGGTGCTCTGCACAACACTTAGCTACCTTTGCATGGCCCTGCGTGAGCACTGGCTGCTCCTGCGTCTCTTTCTATGGCTGTTCTGCTGCTCTTCTGACACTATCTTTGCTTCTCTGTCTCTCTTTACTCAATGCCCCTCAGCTGCTCTCCGATCACTGATTTTATCTCTCTTAGCAAATCCTACTCTAGAGAATATAATGACTGATCACTTTGGTGTTTTCTCCAAGTGACCCTCAAGCCTCCTCTTATACTTTTCTCGTTGACAAAACAACAACTGAGATTAAGTCCCTAATCGATGGCTAGGATTAGAACTGACTTGGTCCATGTCTTTTAGACCATTCTAACACAATTTTATATTAATTCACATTAATATTTTAATTTCCCTAAGTTTAGACTTAGGGACTCCATTAAAAATATTAATTATTTTAATATCTCCCAAATTGTTAAGAATCTGCCCAAACCCTTTCTGGGTATTGGAGATCTTTTGTGCCCTAACCTCTCCACCAAATTTCGTGGCTAGAGCACATTCGATGCTGTCCCAAATTAACAAATACCTTCCCTAGAGCCAAACGGTCAATAAAAGAGATCCCACGAGACTATAATGCAAAGTTAATATCCAAAAGGGGTCTAGGGGACAAGGGCACAAATCTAATCCATTCTTTCTGCCAAATCCCCCCATTAATCCATGCCCATAAGTGTCCATGTTAAGCAAACTACAATACCCAATTACTAAATGACAAGGCATACCTTTAGTTTCGGGAGGCCCACCTTCAAACATACGATCATGGCAAATGGGTGAGGGACCACATGGATGGCTTAGGTGGCGGAGAAATGACATAATGAGCTAGCTGGTGGCTGCAAGGGGTTGCTGTCTACCGGCTGAGGACCATCATGGAGATTTTTTTTTTGTCCAGGGATATCACCCACAAAATGGTGGGTAACACCTGGCTCCAACTAGGACGTGATCTCTTGAAGAAGTGAGCGAAGCTACTCAAACGAGAGGTCACGAGAACTCTACAATGGTTACTATAGTCCTGTCACCTGCACATATAATAGATGGAAAAACACAGGGCAGCATGCTTTCGCGATGTCTAATGATCGCACATGCTATATGTTAGGCCATAAAATCAACAGAAAATAAAATATGCATATATGCACCTGTTTACCATAAGACATATCATATGATGTTGTTTCTAATGCAAAAATCATCATGCAATGCATCCTACTCTACCATGCATATGATAAAGTGTCAAGTCTCAAGGAAGGAGGTGATACGACTTAATTTACAGGTATGTGATTTTTATCAACCAAGACTAAATCCCCAACCTTATATTCTTTATTAGGCTTCCACTTTTTACTTGTTTGAGAGATTGGCTACTTGAGGATTCAAAATTCATGAGTAGGGAGAATAGGGGAAGGTTTCTCGATCTCGCATGTCTCATAGTATGGTCAAGGCTTGGGCACATGAGGTAAGTAAGTAGGTTCCCTATAAAGGATAAAAAGGGTGCCATCGGATTGTGGGATGGTTGCATATGATAGGTCCATTTTGTTAAACACATACATGGCAGCTACAAAATATGAAAGATGAGCATGAGAGTACATATATTATTGACATGATATACATTTATAATACATAGGAGTGACCCTTGGTCTCATATTCCAGGTGGTCCCTTCGACTCCTTTTGGTTGTTCAGCTTCCACACCAACCTTTAGAGGACTAGGTGTCCAACATTCTGCCCCTTAATCCGAAGGGTTATGTATGAGTCCAAGAAGAGAGCTGTAATACAAAACGTGCAAAAATGCATGGCAACACTAGGCTGAATGTGTCCTCTGAAATGTTGGTATAAGGGAGGTGGTTTAACGATGACCACCAACACTCGAATTCTTAGTGCAGTTCCCAGAACTCTTCTAGATCTGGCAAGAAGCTGAGGTCTTCTGCAAGAGGAAGTGCTCCTAGTGTTTTGAAGAGGGAAACCTTCAACCATGAAAAGGAGGTCTCGCCCTGCATAAAAGGGAGAACCTCAACCTGAGAAGGGAGGTCTCAACTTGTGATGGTTTAAGGATGACCACTAACTCTCAAATGCTTAATGCAATTCCTGAAACTCTTCCAAAACCGGAAAGAAGTTGAAGTCTTCTGTTAGAGGAAGTGTCCCCAATTCTTTGAAGAGGTATCACTGGCTATAGGCATGCTCAGGGGCACCTTTGTCTCTATCTACAACTCTGAATCTGGTATGGCAGGTTGTGGCTAAGGCTCACTTGATGTGGCTTTAAAGCTTGTAGATGACCATCACTCCCCCTTGTCAGATACAAGGTGAGATGATGGAGAAACCTCAACTGCAAGACTTTTCAATACTCTAGAACAAGTTCGGACATATGACTGAAATATCTTCTTGGTTGTTGATGCCCATTGCCAAGAAGCGATCCATCCATGATGAATCTTTGTTCTTGCAGGAGGCTTGTTTTTGAAGCATCTGTTTGAAGAATGATCGGTTTTATGACAGTGCTTACATGGCTGAAGATCAAAACAGTGATCTTTCACATGGCCAACTCGGTCACAATGTTGGCATATAACATTCTGTTGTTCTTGCTATGGAAGAGGGGTAGAATCTGGAACAACTGAAGGTGAATTGTCATGAAGGAATCCAGCACTCTGAAATTGAATGGGCTTTGAGTAATGTGGAATATGGAAGGACACGTCCTTGTCATATCCAAGACCAGTTTTGTGCTTGTTGTGGACGATCTCTTCTCAAGGGCTGATGATTTATTTGGGAAGTGCAGACTGAATTTCTGCATCTTTATGCGAAACTGCTCTTGAAATTAGCACCTGATGGGGATCAAATTCAACATTACTGACTTGGAGACTCGCTGGTTGTTGATGGATGTCATGATGCTTATGTTGTTGTAACTCATCTTGCTGAAGCTGAGATTCAAGCTGCAAAAAATCAATCTTCTCTTGTGTATGTTGCAAGAAAGTTTGAATGTCAAAAAGAGTTTCCTTGCTAATGTTGATTGTGCTTTCAGTAGTTGACATAATTAGAGTTCTTAATATCTCTAATAAATTGCCAATTTGAGTCATTTTTAAACTTCAATAGGTCAACTCAATTGATCAACAATAATCTAAAATAAATAAAACTCAGTTCACAAACCTTCAATGTTTCAAATCAGCACAGAGAGAAACGCCAAACTTTTACAATACTAATGCAGAGAATACACTTGGTAATTTATCCCAATGGACAAAGATTGAATGGGCTGATCTGGGACTGTTTGAACCCAACTTGGCATTCCAAACACGCTGCTACAGGAATCACATCAGTCCATCCCCTTCCAAGAATGAGCCACTACAGAAATTGGAAATGTAGATCTCTAGTGATAGGCTGCTAGCCTGCTACAGAGATGAGGAGAGCTCGCCTTTCTATCAATAAAAGCTGCTACAGGTGTAAGAAATCAACTCGGCCTCTGATGTATAGGTGGCTACATGCATACAAAAAGCGATCCAAGAGGCACACACAAATCTGGAACTCTCTGATGCTGTAAGCGATAAAGCTTCTAACGAACAAACTTCGATTATGTTCGAGTTGTTTTTGTCAATTTTCAGTCGTAATGTTCGCTCAAAGCTGCTCGGTTGTCCACAGAACTCAGCAATGCATGTCTTTTCTTCGACGCATGAATATTTGTACAAAACAAAGGGAAATTGTGCTATTGTCTTCAGAAAATAGGCAAAAACTTCTAGTGTTTTTGTCAGAAAACCTTCGAAGTATCAACGGTAATGGCGTTGTTCCCAGAACACTTCTTCATTTGCATTTACAAACTGGTTTTAGGTGTATAGGTGGCTACCGCCGATGTTGTTCTGTTTCTGCCCCGAGTTTCTACATCCTTTGATAAGGATACGGAGGAAAGTGTGGAGATCGATCGACCTTTTGCAGTTCACTTGCATTCCAATGTTCTTAAAGAATCTAGGTATTTTACTGCTTTGCTATCTTATAGATGGCAGATATCCGTGGATAAGAAATCAGAAAAGCCATTGCCTATAAGTTTGAATATGCCTATCTCGAGAGCGACAGAATCATATTTTGCGATTTTTTAGCTGTTCCCTTCCAATGAAATTGGCCTCGTATACTGCGCCCAAATCAATGCTGAACGATTTTCCAAGAGGCGTAGCGGAGGAGGAGGATGATTTCGGGTTCAAGAAACCTTAGCGGATTATTGACAGAGAAGCAGATTACAGGAAGAGGAGGCTTAACAAAATTATTTCTCCCGACAAAAACGATACCTAGAGGTAGCCAGTGGGACAAACAGAAGTCAGCATCGAAGCAGGAAGCCCAAGCCGGGCCTGTTGCGTCGGCTTTTGATATGGACCTTACGATAGCCGGTGCTCAGAATGATGTTTTTGGGGAGCCTGTGGAACCCAAAACAAATTGGACATTGATCACAGAAATTGAATCCAAGGCTACTCAACCCAAGGGAAGCAGGACCTTCACAAAAGTTGAACCCGAGGCCGCTCAACCCAATGGAAGCTGGACCTTCACGAGACCAAGTTGATGCAGGGCTTCAAAAAAACCACAACCACAATCGTTCCCTTCCTCGAATCTTGTGATGTGATGATAGGCTAGTTTGCAAATGTGTGCGAATTTGAGTAGTAAGTAACTATTCACCGCTTGAAGCAACAAACTGGTGCTAATTTGGAAACAAGCAATTTGATAACCAATATGGCATACAAACAACCTTGAACACATTCACATTTCAATGCATGCTTCAATGCATTCACAGTTCAACGCACTTCGTTTGGAGAGACTTGAAGAGACACAGTTGATTATTACCTTGGATAAGGTCGACCCGAATTGATATATAAAACGTTCAACATATACCAACGCTCAAGTATCCCAACATTGCAGCAATGAGATGTCTAGCATGAGGCCGAAGTTCAAGTCCATTTAGTTTGTTCGGAAAAAACCTTTTTTTTCAATGATTTGGAAAGAAATAGCAAGCCACAACTTCAAGGCTAATACATAGGCCGTGGTAGCAAATGCAGGTTTAACAATAGGAAAAAATAAGTTTTATTTATAAGGTTGTAGAAGGATTGAGCGTAGACAATGATGGCAAAGGGTTGTTATTGGGTGAGCGTTTGTAGGTTGCAAGTTTGGAAAACAAAATTGAGAATGAAGATAATGATGGGTATGCCGAGTAGGCTGTGAACAAGTAATCCACAATGTCCAGATTTTATATTATGGGCAGATCTTGCAAGTTTTCTACCTCTAACGCATGCAATTCAGGCCAAGGGAGTTACACCCAATTAGTGGAGCATTAAGATTCCTACGGACAGGTGTACAATGAGGAATAGAATGCTCAATTATAATAATCAGTTAGGGCAACGCTGCATGCAACAGAGACCATCGCTATTCAAGGAGACAGAGAATCGACAAAGCTGAGTAAATGTCAGGGTTGGCAGGGAATTGTATGGTAGAAAACCTAACGCATAAATGATGAGATAGAAGAGTACGCAATTAGTAGTTGAGAAACCCACGGAGAAGGCCACACATCATGGCTTCGATACCATGTTTTACACATACATGGCATCAACAGAATATGAAAGATAAGTATGAGAGTACATATATTATTGACATGATATACATTTATAATACATAGGAGTGACCCTCGGTTTCATATTCCAAGTGGTCCCTTGGACTCCCTTTGGCTGTTCAGCTTCCACACCAACCCGTAGAGGATTAGGTGTCCAACACATTTGAACATGCCCCCAATGGTAGCTCCCCATTTCTTAGATAACAACATGCCCCACACGTGAGGAATATCAATAACAATAACATCCATGAGGAGGGATATATCAAGATTCCTAGCTAAAGAAACCTTAAGGTCTTTGATGATACATTCTACTTCCACAAGTTTGGAATTGAAACCACACATCTTCTTGTATGGTCGAGTGATGCTGAGACCCAATTGCTTCATAATAGTTAGAGGCATGATATTCGCAGAAGCCCCTGAGTCTAACATACAATTGTATAAGAAGAGGTCATTGATAGCCAAAGTAAGCAAGAAAGGTTCATGCCTAGGGTTTCAGTTGGGAATATGAATGTTTTGCAATTCTTCAGGTAGTTCTTCTTTTTGAATCCCCAGGGACTTCTTAAGTTGTTGTTGCTGCTCGGGAAGTTTAGCAATCTCCTTCAGAGGAACAAGTATAGTAATCTTTCCTAAGGTGGCCCTATGTCGATGTCGAGTTTAATTTCCTTGCTCTTTTCCTTCTTCTTGATGTATTCTTTTCTTGGAGGATCCTTTTTTGTATTGGCTTTTGTTGGGGATCCTTCTTGGGAGGTATTTCGAGGATGGATTTTTTGAGAGGGGCTCGCTTATGTGATGGATCTTCCTTAGGTAGTTCCTTAGGAGGTGAGGGGTCTTTTCCCTTTTCCTTTCGGGAATATTGGACCCCTTTGAATATTCCCTAGCTATCAGAGTTAAGAATGGATTCTTCCTTTTCTTCTTTAAGGGTGACCTCACTGATGGGAGGATGTGTATATGATCCTCCTAGCAAAATGTTGAAGATGTCAGATTCTACAAGATTGGCCTGCTCATCAGTTTGTTCATTCTCACTCTCTCCCTCGTCACTTTCCTGACCCTCAGATGAAGAGTTTGGCTCAACGACATTTGTTGGAGCCAAAGTGTTTAGGATTTGAGAAGAGCTTGGCATATCTTCTTCTCTTTGCTTTTTGGGAAAAGGCTTTCCTTTAGAGATATAACTTGATTTTTGGGCCCTTTCTAAGGCGGCGATTTTGTTCATGATAATCCTGTCGCGTGCCCAGTAGTGGCAGTTGGAGAAGGTTACAGTCAGATGCAGTGTTGTCAGTGGTAGTACTAGCAACAACACGAATGCAAAAATTATGAGGGTTGCAGTACAGATGCAAAGTTGGCAGTGGCAGTGTCAACAGTAGTACAGATGCAACATTTGCGTAGTAGTTGGTGGGTAGTGATGTCAGATATCAACAACGTAGAGGGAGATGTTACAAAGAAGGGTGATGCTTCAGCAAGATGCATTACTAAGAGCACATTCCTCGCTAAGAGGGAGTGTTGAATTCTGGTAGGATCGGATGTGCTCTTAGCCTCAAAATTTGCAGGGAGGCTAGGACACATGTATTCCACAATACCCAGAAATCGTTTTGGGAAAACCCACCCTGAGACAATTTTATTAAAATAATTAATTATTTTTAATGGGTGCCTAAGTCTAAACTTAGGAAATTAAAATAATTAAAGGGTATTAATCAAATTGTGGGTGAAACTTCTAAAAGAAGATGAGGATCAAGCCAAAATGACTTGAGCTATTGATTAGAATCTAATCTTGATTGTCGGTTCTCAACGAGAAGATTATAAGAGGAGGCTTGATGGGCATTTGGAAGACACATCGAGTGGAGATCAGAAGATTGAATTTTTGAAGCACAACAATTGCCAAAAGAGGAATTTGAAGTGATCTTTTGCAGTGAGGGGCAGGGATAGTATCCAAAGGAAAGTTTTCCTCGGCCGGAGAGTACAAGGCAGAGAGGGCAGAACGACGTCCAGTGAGGCTGATGTTGGGCTACGCAGAGCCTAAGAGGGAGATCGAATTCCTGTTGAGGAAATGGAGTTTCAGAAGCCGAAAGCTGGGGTGTGAGACCAGGAGGCTGAGAACTGAAGTTTCCAGCCAGTAGAGGATCAGAAGAAGGGGGTAGCGCAGTCCCAACAGAGGAGACGCAACGCTGTGTGGGGTTGACGCAATTCTGCATAGAGGCTAACGCAGAAGGGACGCAGAGGCTCATTTCTAGCAAGATCAGAGCCGGTTCTTCCAGTGACAGGGTGAGATCATCTCACTATTTGTTTTGCCCAGTTTCTTTCTGTATCGGATAGGCAGTTGGGCATCCAACGAATTGTACTATGAATTACTATTGCTTAATAATAAAACCCTCAAATCCTGCACCAGTTTTCTCGCATTGGGTTTTTCTGGGGACATTTGTCCAAAAACAATAGTGTAATGTGTTGTGTATTTCTTTCTTGCTCAGTTTCTTGTTTCTACTTATAATTTAATTGGTGAAGACTGCAGTGTATTAGTTTCGGTGTTTACTGTAGGAAACAGTAAATCATTTGTTTAGTAATTAACAAATAGAATGAACTTAATCAGTTGCTACAGTGGTGATTCGGGTAATAAATTTTTCACACCTTCTTTATATGCATTTTGCCTTTTTATGATTTTCTTTGATTAACTGCTTGGGGCTCAATGGGTAAGAGCATGATGTATAAAATATATCAGTGAATACCCCCTTTTAAGGTAGGGTGGTTCATTGCCCACCAGGGGTTGGGACAATCATGGGTTCCTATATGAAGAAGGAGGCTCATAGAACTTGTAGGAACTAGGGTGATGGCCATGATGATGGGGTAGAGCTCATGTATTGGCTTTTGCCCATGTGCTAAATGTATTTGTCCCGACCATCTTTTGCATTTTGTGGTACATTTTCCTGTTGAAAGTGGCTAAATATGCTTTTATCTTTCTTTTTAGCTGCATCAACCCTTGGGCATTGTTCTAGGCCATGACCCAAGGTGTGGGCAAGGAGAAGGGGCAAGCTAACCCTATATGGACCCAGTGGAGGAATGTGGACCTGGGGGGGGGGAGAAATGATGAATAGGGCAACAATGAGTGGAAAGAGGGTAATATAAGCGGATAAGGGAGTGGGACCACGCAACCAAAATCGGGGTTTCCTATAAAATACCGTCCCTAGAGCCAAATGGTCAGTAAAAGGAGATCCCACAGGACTAGAATGCAAAAGGGGTCTAGGGGACAAGGGCATAGACCTAACCCATTCTTTTCACCAAATACCCCCATTAATCCATGCTCAGAAGTGTCCAAGGTAAACAAACTACAATACCCAATTACCAAATGACAAGGCATACCTTTAGGTTCGGGAGGCCCACCTTCAAACATATGATCATGATAAAGATGGGTGAGAGACCACATGGCTGGCTCAGGTGGCAGAGAAATGGCACAATGAAGTAGCTGGTGGCTGCAAGGGGCTGTTGGCTGCCGGCTGAGGACCCCAAGCCTTCAGGATCTCCCAGAGCTCAATGTTCCATCTTAACAAAAGATCCCTTCATAGAGGGGATAAAGCCAGGCTGCTTTATGAAAATTAATGATATTGCTGACTGAATCGTCAATGGAAGCCTCAATAGATCCACTCAACAGACCTACGAGCAGAGACCTTTAGCAGCACTCAGCAATCCTCTGATTCTTGCATATCTATTTCAAAAAATACTTAACTGTTCTTACTCCTTACTCAGGGAGACCACAAGCCTAAGCTTGTCTTTCCAGACTGCAAAGCATCCATCTGGCAACCTGCTCATCATTAGATCCATCCACTTCGTAGATAATTTATTAATACACTCAATCATGCCATGAGTCTGGCGGCACTCTTCCATAAATAGGAATGACCTTTGTTATACTTGCTGGGAAGGTCCAACAGAACTCCCATTGAGACTCAATATGTAATGATTAGTGTCTTATTCATTTTCTTCAAAGTCCAAAGGTAGCTTCAAAGGAGGTTCATCCTTAGATATAAACATCAGTAATGAATAATGCATGAGAGGATCCTATCATGGTCCTATCCTCTTGAGCTATGAAATTAGGGAGTCTTCAAACCTTTCTCCAAGATCTGGGCCTTTGCCTTTTCTTCAAGAATCATTCCAATGCTGATGTTCTAGACAGCGATTTAGTCAATTATCTGGGCTTTATTGTAACATCTGAGTACTGGAATGGATTCAGTGTAAACTTGCTTGCTGTAAGCTATAGTAAAACATCTTCGGACTTATCACAGACCAGTTTTAATATGTAGGTTCTTAGCAAGGCACATTTTCAATGAGGCACAGCATACTAATTACAACTTTGGCATATTCTTCATCTAGTAAAGGGTCTTGGTGAGCTGAGCTTATTCTAGATAACGTTCTTGTCCAGACTCCAACTGTTATCTGATCATATCTTCACCTGTAACCATACCACCTGCATGTTGTATTCCATCAGACTATAAATAATCTCAGCAGTGTAGATTCCAGTTTTCTGTAGCATTTCAATAATATATCCTGTAGCTATTGTTATTCTCAAAATAACCTCAGATGGCATACTATAACATAGGATGGCACATTCTACAGTGAAACATCTGTAGCTTTTGAGATTATCAACTAGTTGATGTAGTCTTTGGACCAATTAAACCAATGTAGACAGGCCTTAGCTGAGTATAATATAAATTAACCTTTGTAACAATTTGGATTTTGAATGGTGTTTCAACATGTCTCCTTAGCAGGGATCTAGGTATAAATATCATAAGAGATTAAGCAATACTCTTTAACATTCTTTTCGAGGTCATCTTCACTGAAGTCCTTTCTTTGCTGAGGCTTGATCTTTCTACAAAAGACAACAGGTCAAATCAAAGCACCAACTCCCTCTTGTTCAGTTGATACTGCATAAGATATAAAGGATCTCGGCCTTTGCAACAGATGCATCTGGTCGGATTAATTGATTCAGCCTGAGAGTATACATATATGTGTTGATCACGATAATACTGGAGGTATTTATCATGGATCCAGCTACTCATACTATCTCAGGTCAGCGAATATTCTAATGCTGCGGTCCAAGACTGATAGCAAGGAGATGAGCTTTCTTAAAAACCACTCATGAGATGATAGATCTAATGATCCTATAGGAGTCTCGCCTCCTTTTCCTTCGAGTTAAGTTTATTTGAGATGAAACAAGCTAGACTTCTTCTTTTCTGGGTTATGACCAGGTTTTTGGAGAGAATTTCGGCCCTCATGATCAGGTAGCCTTCATGCTAAAAACAAATATCGTTTCTGTGACAAGGATGATTTTAAATCAGGGTTTCAATTCTCTTAGAGACTGTTCTTTTCTAAGAACAAAATAATTTCCTTTCTAAACGCTAATAGAAAGGTCGTGTATGCCATACAACTCTAGGACAGTTCCTTCATAAAACTTAGGTGTACATACCAGAGTAGCTCAGAAAAAAAGAGATTTGTGCCTCTTTGATACTTCGTTATAGTGACAAATTGAGCCTTGAAAATGATGTATATTAAGGTCAACAAATGGAGTCACTTCACTGTGATTGGGATCGATTTTAGTTCCAGAGCTTCATGAGATCAGAGTTCTTCTCTTTTAATTTGAACAAGTCTTGTTATCAGAATTTCCATTCGAGACTGTTTGTCAAAATACCATAACTACCACTGGGTGCCATACACATATCAACACTTCTTCTAATGTTGTATGAATATTAGTCTGCTTGCAAATATGATGCCATACCAATATTATTCTATATCATCGAGGGAAAAGAAGCCACACGTATTGCAGAGGCCATGTTAATACGTATAGTACAATAATGGCTTCTTATGACTTAGAGTATCTATACCATGCATACAATATGGATCAACTTTATTTGGTTGAGATGATTGCCATGACTTAAATATACATGGTTCAGTCATATTTGCATACCTTCATATTACTGTGCCAATGTGCAGAGGTCTTGAAATTACAAACACAATGAGCCAAAAGAGATGAGATGGGTGCAGAACTCTACAAGGTGCCAATCAGTGAAAAGATGTGTCAGACCATACATCTGCAATGTAAGCATTTTCGGAGGGATCTTGCCAACGGTGTGATGCCACATAACACATGGATATTGTGCCAAGATAGAGATACGAAGTAAGAGCAAGACCCCTGACATGTAAGCAAATAGTGAAACTTCCATGACAATGAGATCTATTCCATGCGAAATTGCAGTGAGAACAGTACAAGTTTTCTGGAAAATTTCAAAGTTATTATGAGTCACATGAAGTGCCTCGGATCAAAACACCTCTTGCGCTATCTCACTCCATCTATATGCCTAATGATCTGGTTATCCAAAACAAGTACTGTAACTCCTCAAACAAGGTATCACAGTGGCTTGGCCCTATCTTCAAAGTCGACCTTCAGAGTATCCTGCCACAAACAAATGCACAGAGGTGTCTTCGACTCAGCCAGAAATAAAGAGAATTAGTCCTGCTGTTACGTGGTAATCATAGCTTGAGATCATCGCCAAAATCTGATTTAATGCCACAAGGAGCTTGATCCTGGGAATGCTTCTGCCTTTTGATGAAGCTTTGAATTTTGAAGAGAAAGGAGGCCAAGGAGACTTGTCAGCAAGCTTCTTAGTGATTGCATTCCTTCTTGCTTGGGCTTGTCTTCACCTCAGCTCTGATACCTTGTTAATTTTAACAGGTTCTTTGCTTAGGACAGTTGTTTGAATATAAACCTTATTAACAGTCCATTTCTTTTCTTTGGCAATCACATTGACCATTATAACTGAAGAAAGAATATAAACCATACATGCAGAAGACAAGCCAAGACAAGAGAACACAGGAAAAACCCCAAGATGGGGAAAACCCTTGATCAGTCTTCTTTATTATAAATATCAGATGTTAAGCTGAGAAGGAGAGAGAGAGAGTACAATCATAGTCAAGATAGACTTGCCAATATCACTGTCCAAATACTAAGGAGATATCCCAGTCAAGTCTGCTCTTCAGTCTTCTGCCCTAATCAGAAATCAATGATGGTCAAAGAAGCTACAAAATTGACTTCAAAAGGATCCCGATCCTGGATCAATAAATATTGCCTTCTGAGCTGAAGATAAAACACCCAAAACAGTTTGAATTTAGGCAATATTACAGTTCTGGTTAGGGCACTTATCAGCCCTAACTTACAGCAGCAAACCCATGAGAGTGACCTCAAAATACTCTGCTCTTTCTTGCTGTATGTGCAGTCCTGGCTAGGATAACATTTAGGCTTCATTACCTTCATTGAACGTATGTTCAAACCCTGTAATCTTCATAGAGGGACTGTGGCCTGTAAGAGAAATAGACGCAACCCAGAATAGCCCTTCAACACTTATTACATTAGCCCAGACTTCCTCTAAACGACCTCGACATCCTGCTGTGGAACTCGGCCCACCAAGGAGTCTAAGAAAGATGCCAACCTTGCCCTTAACATCTTTGCTGGAGACTTCTATCTTAAGGAGTCTAAGAAAGATGCCAACCTTGCCCTTAAAATCTTTGCTAAAGACTTCTATCTTTTGCGGCTATTTCAGAGAGAAGAAGAATGAAGTATGGATGTGTGAATGAGGGTGAAGGCACCTCTATATATACAATTTGATGGGGGTCAAGAGACGTGACCATTGGGCTTGATAAGCCTACATAGAGGTGAGGCCGAACATAAATTCAAAAACCCATTTCTCCTTATCCAAATTTGACAATCTTTAGGTCGATTTTGGTCCTCTCAAAAAGAGGAATTCAATGCCATAATTATCTTCTTCAAAAGACCTGCCCAGAGTGGAATTTGGCCCTAGTTAACATAATTAGATTGTAGAATAATGAATGATGACTTTAAGTCAATGTATACAATATTTTGCTATTTTTATTTCATTGAATCATTTATTATGTATGAACCAATGTATTTCATTATTGAATTTGAATTTGAATACATACACACACACACACACCAACACTCCCCGTCCCCCTTGAATTTCCCTAAAATTTGGGGGTGCTCCTGCGTGTCCCCCCTGTATGTCTCCTTTCACATGTCCCCCTGCCTCAGAAACTTGGTGGAACATTGGTTGCATCCACCAAAAAAGGTTTATGTTTTTAATGTAAAAAAAGGCCAAAAAATGCAAGGATACGGTGGGGCCCTACCCCCAAACCCTGCTCCTTCAATGACCTCACCCCTCACTCGAGACAGTTCATTACCCTCTCATTTTTACAATTTCATTTCCAGCAGTGAAGAGAGAAACGGTTCCACAAGGAAGGAAGAGGGCAGTCCAGCAGTAAAGGGATTTGGTGCTCCAATCATTGTTGGACTGTTCAAAACTTCAATGAATAAATGCTGAATGAGAATTATGAATTTGATAAATCATAATAGAATTAGATGTCATGATTATGCAATGCAACGTTGTGCATGTTTTTGTCATTACTTGGTGAAAATGACATTATGCAATGTGCATGTTCTCTAATTATAAATTATATAAATTTTACACATGCACACACACATAAACTGTACCCAAGACAAACACAAGTCTGCTGCTTCAAAATGTTCCATCCTTGCCCCCATAGCCTCATCCCATTGGTGAACCAGAATACCTTGGCAACATAGCTCTTTCCACAAGGTTTTCTTTACTCTTTCTTTCATTCAATATCCATCTTTCTTCTTGAATATATGCATTCATAGGAAATTTGTTACATTTCTGAAATTATCCTATTTCTTATTGGACCTTGTATGTTGTGAATGTCTTCCTGTTATCTCAGTTTTTATTCTAAGTTTTACTTCAAAATAGTTTTTTTAAATATCGGTTAGCTTTATGGTTGATGTGGTGTATTTTTTCAATTTTCATTTGTATTAAAAGCTTAAATATGTGAATTCTTGCAATTTTTTATTGCAGTTTGTGATGAAGACGCTGGCATGTATGCCTTTCAATTCTCAGTCACAGAGCCCTTCTCCTTATTTTGATCAATCTCTTTTTCACTTTGATGAGAAGGTAATTATTTATTGTAGTAACTTTATACCATATAATATTTTGACGATAGTGTCCTAGTAACTTTATTTATATTTATTTTCACAAGAAGTTGGTATATATTTCATCCACATGGATTCTTGATTATGCTTGTGCAAACTAAGATATGGATTTTAGACTGGTCTCTATGGAAGGGCATAGTCATCCTGTTATGCTTACATCATTTGGGTCCTGTTCTGGCAGCTTGTTAGAGGATCTGTTATTATTATAATCTTTTAATAGTTAATAGATAAGTTAGATAAGCTACTTTTATTAATGTCCACAAATGACGAAGAAGGGACCTGTTAATTGTATTAGCGTCTGCAAATGACCAAGAAGGGTCAATTGGTCTAGAATCTAGAGCGTAAATTAGTAGTTAATAGACTATGTGAATATTTAGAACACTCCTAGATGTTAAAATATTAACAAAAAAACAAGAGATACAAATGACAATAAAAACAAAGAAGTAGGATATATGTCAAATAGAAGAGGAAAACCCTTGGAGGCACAAGGCCCTAGCTGACCATCTGCATCATAACTGAAAATAGAAGTAGAGGGAGAAGAGGTATTGTTGTGTTCATTTCACCATGAAAGAAGTGATGCAAAACTTAATGACATCTTTTGGGAAAAACTTGGGGTTGAGGGGGCCTAGCTGTACAATCCTGAGATGGGTTTTGGAGCAAACTGAACTATCTCTCCTAGCATCAGAGGCCGAGGTGAAGAATCTCTTGTTAGGAGTCCTGGTGCTGCATGGGACCGAGTGAGAAGATATATATGGAGAATGTCCAACTCTAAGGTCCCCTAGATGTCAGTCGAGGCAGTCTACAACTCAATTGGTGTTTTTGTTCTTAGACCTGATGTTCAAGTGGAACTGTTGAAGATGCATGGATGATTCCAAAATTCAAATGGCAGTCATTTTGCAATTGTTCATATGTCTGCATAAATTGTAGAGGCTTCTGGTCAGTTTGGATGATCATATTCTTTGCTAGATAATGCTTCCACGAATGACAAGCTTGCACATTAGTGTAAAGCTTCTTGTCATAAGTGGGGTATTTGTGAATTGCATCAAAGAAATTATCATTGTGATAGGCAACTAAATGTTCATGTCAAGTGAGGAATGCATCAATGACATAGTTTGAGGCATGTTTCCCACTCAGGGTTAACAGTCTCAGAGCCACACAATCTGTAAATGTTGTGTTCTATTTCACGTGAGATCCCTTGCTCATGCTAGTCAGATATAGATGGTTTCCTTGTTCTCCCTTAGTCATAGAGCTCTCGTCACTATTTGATCCCGCAACCATGGTATACCAACCATCTCCAGTCTCATGCCTCAATTTACAGATGTACTGTGCCTTCTTTACATGTGGTCATGTTCTCATTGTATAGGTTTGATACTTATGGTATTTGTTACCACAAAAACTAGCACCTTACTTCACATCCTTACTAAGCACTCTAGTTTAAGCACAGCGATACGATTAGTTGCCATTGTCACCTTAGCAATTGCTCCCCTACTGTTTTGTATATATATTATAGATACTATCCCCATGAAGGAGGCTTCCTCGATGGATCGTGGAGATTAGATAACCCAGGCCAAATACCCTCCAATTGTTTTGCTAAATAAAGCACCCAAGGATAATGTCCAATAAAGTAGGGCTCTGTGTGAGATGAAATGTAATATCAAAGTAACGAGTTCAAAAGACCCTATGGCTAAATCTAGAGGGCTTCATTAGTCCTAGAGAGGCTCAAATAGGTTCCCAAGCGCATGCTACGTTTAAGGTACCAATTGTTGTTATATATTAGGATTTTTAAGCAATACAATTTACAACATGCAAAATTTATCACAACAATAACAAAATAGCCTAAAATGGATGATAAGCAAGAAGTAAACAAAGGCTATTTGATGAGTAAATTAGGATATACGTTGCAACAATTTTTCAATGGTTGAAAATGTTAGAAAATCATAAAGGCAGAAAGATTTTCTTATCTTGATAATTACTTGTGATATCTTAGTATTCTTATTATCTTCTTTTCTGTCTTTTTATCTTCTTATCATCAAGCCACTGCCAAAACATAAATGCATGAAGATCAAAACGACAAGGACACAGGTGATGGGCTTTCAGCCAGGGAAAAACCCCTTTTCTAGGGGAAAACCCAAAAATTCTCCTCTTTAAGAACCAAATCAAATGAGACAACCAAGACCCTTTGACCAAGACAAAGACCTTCAATCCACCAAGTCAGTCTTCCAATAGGATTAGTCAAACTCTAGCGAATTTCTTCAGAAGTCAACACACGTCAACTCTTCAAAAAAAGTCAACAAGGGTCTTGACCCTTTCTGCAACTCTGAAATTCGGCCTGCACCTTAGGCCCTGCAATTTCGTTCTTCTATCTCATATTTCTTCGCACGTGTGTCAGAACAAGAGAAGACTTTTTGGTCCCTCTCTTCTTCGCTTGGACTCCTTCTTTCTTGCAATGTTAAGACCTTCCTTTCTAGGCCCACTGCACTTCTTTCTTCACTTAGAAACCGCAGATTGAATCTAGTGCTTGGATAGCCTCACAATAGGTCAAATGCATAACTATATATAAGTGGTTGAAGCTCCTTAATGAGGCTGACCTGAGGAGAGGGCAGGCCGACTTGGTGGAGGTTTACATGACCAAATTACATGAAATAATTTTTCTTTCTTTGACATAACAAGCTCAAGAAGGGTCTGAAACATGATGACAATGACAATGATTCATGACTCAACCCTAGAAGCACACAATGGGTGGTTAGACGTGGAAATATAATAAATAGAGCATGAAATCCATGCTTACAAAAATAATTTTCTTTGATCTTTACAATAAATTTTCTTTTCTTCTTTTTACAAATACATATAAACTACATCATGTTTTGAGCTAGACAACAATTATGAAGACTGATACTAGTTACATTTCTCAATGCTCCCTCTTAATTAGAGAGGCATTCATAATTGTTCAACCAGTACAAGGTTGACCTCAATTTGAAATGTTACAAGAATAGTACAACAACATATACAATGCTAGATACCATCAAGGCCAAAAAATGCCAAGGTATCAAAGATATAAGTGTCAAGACACTATTTCAAGGATCCACGTGTTATCACCAAGACACCAATTCAAGGATCCAAGTGTCATTTCCAAGACACTATTTGAAGGATCTACTAACTTAACTAGGTCTACGGTGTCATCAAGGCAACTTTGCTAGGCAACAACCTTGATATTAGTCCAATAAGATATAGGTACCATCTAGGCCTTCATTCTAGGACACCAAACCTTACAGGTATCTAGGTATCATCAAGATCAAGATATCACTAAAATGGAGCTCCTTATCCTCAAGACCAAGATACCCTCCCACATTGGGATCTAAACATCATCAAGGCCAAAGAATAACTGAGATCTCAATACCAACCAGGCTAAAATGTCCTCCCAAGTACCATCATTCAAACACACAACCTAAGGTACTTATGTCTCCCTCTCAACCAAATCAATCCAAGCATTCTTATCAAATATTTAAAACTTCTCAGGGAGAGATCAACACATCCACTGCGTGTTCATCCATCAGAACATATTGTAGCTTCATGACCCCAACCAATATCAAACTTCCAATATATTGGTTCTTAGTATCAATATGCTAGCATAGAATCTTGGGTCTACAATCATTCTGATGCTGCTTAGGTCATCACAATATCCAAAAAATTCTTGATGGAAGCTTTCATTTCCAACCTTTTCATGCAACACCAAACTCAACCTTAACACTTCTCAAAACAATCGAGTCTTTGTTCACCACTCATCAAACAAGATCGACCATCAACAGTGCTTTAGCCATTCTCTGATCTTATTCTCTCCTCAAGGCCTGTACGACTATTAGTCATGACATATCATGTCCTTGTCCCCAAGCTATTGAGATAAGCCCATCATCAACAACTTTTTTCTTCTTTCTTTTGCATCATTATGTCATTGGAGAACTTTCGACCTTCCTAAACTTCATTCTTTTTATCTTCATATGGCAACAAGGTCATCTTTCAAACATCAACGTGAACTTCAATGTCATCAGTGTTCTTACAACTCCCTCTTTCCATCATGCTCAACATCATCATAAGGTCATCATCAACCTCTTGAAAACTATGTACCTGCAAATCTTATCAACAAGTATGACCAAGCACAAATATACAAGAGCATAAGTGAACTTAATCAATGAGAGCATCTAGGGTTATCAAAAACTTTGAACAAGAAATTAAAATTTAGATAGCAAGACCTAAACCTTGTTAGGGTTTCAATTAACTAGGGTTACACTTTCATGCCCTAAACTCTTACAACAACCTTTGCTAGGGTTTTGTCACATACCTTAGATATTATCATCAAAACTTTAATAATAAACCTTAGATATCCAACCTTAAACCATGTTAACCATGTCAGAAGCATTTACACCTAGGGTTTTATTGTTCATGCCATAGGATCTTTTATCAGCTTCTACAAGGGTTTTGTTATAATCCCTATATAATATCACCAAACCATAAAAAGCTAGGGTTTTTATCGTATGACCTAGATATCATCAACAAACCCTAAAAATCAAAAGGCTAGGGTTTTACCAAAGTTAACAAATAAAAAAAGATAGTTATTACAAGTGTTGATTTAATCAAGCACCCTAACAATATAAGAATCTTTATGATTCTATAGCAAAACCCTAGAAATGAGAGAGTCGTAAAGAAAAACTTTAAAGACAAAATGATCGTACCTTCTTTTATGTGGAGACCTATTACAATTCTTATAATCGTAAACATACCTTGAGTTGCTCGTTCTACAAACCTTGAAGGGCTCCCTCTCACCATGACAGTGTTCTTCAACGAAGCATCCACATTCTCATGGTTCATCTTCATATGAGTCTATCTTTATCAGATAGCCCAAGGATCCAACTTGATTACCAAGTTACTATTCTCTTCATTCATCATGCTTTTCATGGCATAAGGTCAACATTTCTTCATGTACCTGCAACACTCGTTGACAAGTACTACGGAAAGTATACAAGTACAAGAGCATGATTATGATTTTGATAATCTAGGGATTTCATGGAATTTTTAGAGGGAGAATTCCTAGGGTTTCTAGATCCAAACCCTAAGTTTCTTGATGTTGCCTTTCAAAACATCAACCCTAGGGTTTGTATTTCAAATTCATTTTTTACCCTCACTAGGGTTTGCCATTTCTCCCTAGACTACCTACAAACCCTAGAGACCAAAAGCTAGGGTTTCTTATGAAGGAATAATTAGACTAGAGTTAGGGTTTTTCCATTGACTAGGGTTCTCTAATCAATATCCATCTAGAGTTTATAATTCTAGATATTCAAAAAATATTCAATAAATATAAGACTACAAACCCTAGACTCAAAACATAGGCAAAACCCTAATGCATATTTATATTTAAACAAAAATAATGTCATACATACCTTATAACAACCTTACCTTTTCCTGAAATTGACTGCTTCTCAAGGGTAAAGTTGTACCTCCTTCAAGGCTGCCTTCAAGATGTTGAGTCAAGATGTTCTCAAAATAATTAACTGTTGTTCCTTTGGTTGTGGATACTCCTTAATGTAATAGACTGCTTCTTTCCCTTGTAGAGATTTATGGTTGCTCAACGATAGGTTTGCACAAAATTTTCCTTCTGCTACCTTTAATAGTATGTCTGGTCCTTTTAGGGCAATAATCATAGAAAGTGTTCGAGTAATATATCACTATACTACTCTAGAGAATGTGAACTTGATTCTTCTTCAAAGTGTCATGATTTGATGGAGGGAGAGGCTGCTACCAGCCTTGGCAATAGCTCATACGATACTCAAAATTTCTGAAAATGATTTGCGGCTCTTAAAGTGACTGTAGCTTATCATCAGATCATTCAAATGGGCCTGATATGCTTCTATACAGTTTGGTCTTGATCTCCTTTTACAAGTAGTTTCTTGATTTGAGACATCTGTGGTTTACATCTTTTGACTTAGTTACTGGAGAATCCACAGTGAAAATCATTTTCTGTCAACGTTTCAAATCCCAACCAGGATCCATCATCAGAACTTCTTGAATGTTGATAGTAGAAGAGCTTGATTTAGGTATATAAATAGTTATGAGAGTAGATTTTAAGGAAGAGATTAATGTCGGCTTGTTTTAATAATATTAACTGCAGATATTCATAGTAATTAATATATTAAAATTAATATTAATAATATCAAAAAATATTTAATACTTAATAATTACCTAATAATTAATAAGAATAATTAATTAATATTAATAATAGTTGATGATTAATATCAAGACCTAATAATAATATTAAAATTAAAATTAGGGACATGTTTTTTTTTTTTTAACTAACTAATAGATTTAATTAATTAATAGATTTAAAATAGATTTTAAATTAATTACTAATAATAATAGTAATGATAATAGTATGGAAATATTATTATTTTATATATATGTATTTAGTGAATATAATATATTGTATTAATTAAAATATTATATTAATTATTTAAAAATATTAATTTTATAATATTAATTAATTAAAATTAATTATATTAATAATTAATAATTAATAATCACTTAATAATAGAATCATTAAATAAAATCAATAATTAAATAATATTTAATAATTATTATCAAGACTAATACTTAATATTAATAATTAATAGTAATCATTATTATGAAAATTTTCCTAGGACATGCTTAATATTTATATAACTAGTTTAAGTAATTAATAGATTCATTAATAGATTTTAATTAATACTTAATAATAACAATTTATAATAATAGTTAATGATAATTGTAATAGCTATTATCATAATTATTATTGTAAATGTTATAATTAAATACTAATTATTATTATTATTATACTTAAATTATTATAGCAATGCTACTAACTACTAATTATTAAACCAGGAGAGGGATACCTACCCACTGATTGCTCTACCTGAGCTGTATTGGTGATCTTAATTTCTCTGATTAAGGGAAGCCAGCTACCACTAATCTCCATACCATTGTCTCTGTTGAGATTATGTGGATGCTTGATAATTTCAAGAGTTTTTCTAATCTTTCGCCTATTATGCTATTCTTCCCTTGCGACAATTGAGGCGTTTTCCAAGTAGACATGGTGCTTAGTTTTTGAGGAGTGTTCCGCCAAGGCCAAAGTACGAGACCTTTCATTCCTAATATTAGCTCCATGTTCCTTGAGTCTTGTCTGCAGGGAGCGACTTGTTTCACCAATGTAGCTTTTCCCACATGAACAATCTATTTTATAGACTCCCTTTAGTTGATGTCTATGAATATTATCTTTGACAAACCTCATACCTTGCCTAATAGTTCCAGGAGCTGAGAATTGCGTGATTATGTTTTTCTTCCTTAGGATTTTAGCAATCTTATATGTTACTCCGTGAATATAAGGTAGAAATACCCTACCACACTGAGGTTGGTCTTGAGCCTTAGGATCATGAGATAACATCCTTCTTTCAACTTTCTCTATTGCTCTTTTAATCTCTTTTTCTTTGTAGCCTATACTCTTAAAGGTTGAAACTAAATGCTTCTTTTCTTCATTTAGATGTTCAGAGCCAGAAATTCGAAGGGCTCTGATAGCAAGAGCGTTTAGAACACCAAACTTCTAGGCTGGGTGATGGTGGGAATCAGCATGGAGGTAGCTTTCTGTGTGGGTTGTCTTCCTGAAAACCTTATGCTTTCTGTGTGGGTTGTCTTCTTGAAAACCTTATAAGAGCCATCCTCTTTTCTGATGATGAGTACGTCTAAAAATAGGATGCTCATGTTTTGATATTGTTAATTTT
>APFE031346753.1:0-15661 GCA_000404065.3 Pinus taeda
ATTTACCATACCTCTCATTTATTTATATTTTTATTAATTTACCATACCTCTTTTATAAATATGGTATTTGGCCCATAAGATTCACTTAAATAAAACCTATTCTTGAAAATAAGCGAATGGAAGGTTGTAACTCCTAATTTCAAGGGCTAAATTTCCGTTTTTACCCTCTCCCTTAAAATAAGGTGGGCTATTTGAGGTGATTTGTAAAAATGTACTATGATACAAAATATTCGCCCACTAAAAATTTTAAACCCCTAATTTCGCCAAAGGGCGAACATTCGCCCCTAAAATTTTCCATGAACAGATAAAAGTAATCTAATAGAAGCTACCTTGGCAACAGGAGAAAAAATATCACCAAAATCAATTCCTGGCACCTAGGAATAACCTTTTACTACCAACAGAGCTTTGTATTTCTCCACCTTTCCTTCTGCATTTGTCTTCTTCTTGAACACCCATTTGCTGCCAATGGGTTTCCTTCCAGCCGGCAACTCCACCAGATCCCAAGCCTCATTTTTATGCAAAGATGCCATTTCATCAACCACGGCCTCTTTCCAAAGTTTTCCATCCTCTGAATATACTGATTCCTTCATAGTTCTGGGATCATCATTAGTAATAGATAAATCAAAATTTGAACAGAAAGCAGATGGACTATACCTTTATGGTTGCCTTCTTTCTCGAACTGATCTTCTCACACCTGTAGTTTGTGCATCTTCATATTTTGGTTCCTCCTTTGTTGTAGAGTCTGATTTTTCCTCCTTAAGCTCAAACTCTATCTTCTCAGGTTCCTTTGGTTGGACTTCATGTTTAATAACATATCTCACCTCTCTGAACACCACATCTCGAATGTACACAACCTTCCTTGTTACTGGGTTCCAAAGCTTATAACCCTTTAAACCATCCTTATATCCAATAAAGATGCACTTTTCAGATTTACTATCCAACTTGGTTATTTTCTCCTTTGGATCATGTACATATGCATCATATCCAAATACCCACAGATGTGAAAGAGATGGTTTCTTAATAGTTCATGCCTCTTGTGGAGTCTTATCCTCCAATGCTAATGAAGGTGATTTGTTGACCATGTAACATTTTGTCTCCACTGCCTCTTCCCAGAATTCTTGTCCTAACCCGACACCACTAAGCATGCTTCTTGCCCTTTCCATCAACGTCTTGTTCATTCTTTCTGCAACTCCATTTTCCTCAGGTGTGTATAGAGTAGTCTTCTGCCGTGCTATAACACACTTCTTACAAAATTATTTAAATTCCTTGCTGCAAAACTTTCCACCGTTATCTAACCTCAACACCTCTATCTTATTCTCTGTCTAGTTTTCCACCAAAGCCTTAAATTCTTTAAACTTATCAAAACTTCAGATTTCTTCTTAAGGAAATAAATCAATGTATTCCTTGAGAATTCATCTATAAATGATACATAATACACATAATTATCCATTGATGGAACCATCACAGGTCCAAACACATCACTGTGCACAAGCTATAATATATTTTTCACAGTGCTCCCTGAACCATCTTGCAAGTATCCTTCTCGAACATTGTTTATACACCCGCATCATCTAGCTTGCTTATAGAAATCAGATTTTTGGCCAATGCAGGAACATGTAGAACACTCCAAATTTTGCTAACCCTTCCACCTTGTAACTTCAACTTTACTTTTCCGCGACCAACGATTATAGCCTTGCTATCATCCCCTAAGAAGACATCACCACCATCATATTTCTCATACTCACAGAACCACTCTCTATGGGGAGTGAAGTGAAAGAATGCACCTGAGTCAATCAACCATGCCTCATGATCTACATTTGTACTTGAAGAAGCCAAGTACACATCCACACCTTCATCTGAGGTGGTTTTCACCTTTGTAGAAGGATCATCATAAGATCCCTTTCCTTTGTTAGGAGATTTAGATTTACAACCCCTTTTGTAGTGCCCTTCCTTTCTGCATTTCTAGCAAACCACCTTTACAGGTTTTCCTGGAGATTTAGATCTCCCTCTAGATTTAGATCTCCCACTCGATGACTTATTTTTGTTTCCGTTCTAGGACCATCCTCGTAAAAACAAGGCATCACCATTCTAGCTCTCCATATTTTTCCATCTCATCTCCTCTGTCAGTAAGGATGAGACTATCTCATCAAATTGAAAGGCAGTTTCATTGCTACCTATTGTAATAACCATAATATCCCACGAATCTGGTAGAGAACACAATAAACTGATGCACTTATCTTCATCTGAAATTTTAATATCAACAGATAATAAATGTCTTACCACAATATTAAATGTGTTCAGATGCTTTGTCACCGAGTCTTCATCTTTCATCCTCAGGTTATACAGCTTTTCTTGTAGGAACAGTTTATTCACCAAAGACTTAGATTGGTGCAAAGTCCCTAACTTGTCCCACAAAGCGTTAATCGTAGCTTCCCCTTATACATTCAACAATACTTAATCTGAGGCACACAATCATATTATACTCTTTGCCTTCCGCTCTAACTTCTTCCATTCTTCATCGGACACTCTCGTTGGTTTAGTACCCAGATCTACCACGATCCACTGATCTTTATCCACCAATAGATCCTCCATCTTGAGTTTCCAAAACTCAAAACTCTAACCATTAAATTTCTTGATCTTTATCTTTCCACTGCTCGTCATCATCTTTCACCACCAGAATCGATCTCGTAGATCTCCCACTGAACAGGGTCTACCACAAGCCCGAGCAAAACCCTGCAGCAACAAAGGCGTCCCCTTGAAGCCAAAACAACTCCGATACCAAATGTAGGTTTTAACCCTGTACAGAAATTACCTGCATACAAATTCTAAAACATAAAAAATAAGCAATGCGAGAGCATAACACATAAAACAAATATACACAAAGATTTTCCCTTGGATCCCAAAACCGAGACTACCAAATTGATTTTTCATTATATTCCTTTCAATGTTACAATACATATTTATACATGCTGAAGCATCCAATACCATGGACCAAAAACCATCGCATCCAAAACCATGGACCGAAAACCATCGTGTCCAAAACCATGGACCGAAAACCATCGCGTCCAAAACCATGTGTGAAAACCATGCACAAAACCATAGATAGGTCCGCCCAACCTTTTATAGGGTCAAAAAATAAAAAATCCCGGGGAGCCGCCCCAGACCCCATAGAGGGGAGCTAGTCATGGAAAGAATATAACACAACCCAACATCTATCATGATTAATAATCAGGTTATATGTTGGTTATAAGCATGGCTTTGTAAGGTGCTCTAGCTATGACCTCTTTAGGATTTGATAATTATTTTATGGTTAATGAATGCATGGGCTAACAAGTGTTATTGCATCTATTATGAGAGGGAAGTATACCTTCTTTGTGATTCTCATATAAGTTTTAGACTCCTATAATAAGATATGCATTTATGACTTGTAGCTTACCATTTTTCCATGTGTTTGATGAAATGTCTAGTGTGTTCTAGGTAGTCTAGGTCAAGTACTTGATTCAAGTTTGAATTATTATCATTTTCCTCATGTCAATAATTCTTCTAGACATTCTCGGATAGTTTTGGGTTGTGTTCTATAGGCCAGCCGAAAATATGGCTTAGATCTCGATACTACACCCTATGAAATGAAAATTTTGGGCTATAACCACACAAAAGTAGTGTCATGAGTGTGGTTATAGCTCTATAACCACACCCTTTCATTCTTTTGCATGCGGTTGGTTTTTAAGTCAGATAAAATCAACCCGATCCCATGGTTTGGTCACCTAGGGTGGTTCTTTGGCCCCTAGGTGTCTTGTAAGCCTCAAGGAATGTATGTGAGTTTTAATTTGTTGGCTCCACTTTTGTAGTTGAAGCTTAGAGTTCAGATCATGTCATAGTAACTCTTTGTCTCATGTTTACCCTAGCAAGCTTGTGAATTTGGATAAATTTGGGAGGGTTTACAAATAATTCACACCCCTTACTGCAACTGCACTTATATTATATAGTTATAACCATCCTCACTAAAGTAGGATTCTTCTTTCCCTGCAATATTCTCTTTTCCACATCATCATTCATGCATTCAATAGCCGCCTCATAACAATATACCTTAGTTCTATGAGTAAATATCCAATCCATGCCAAAAATCATATCATAAGAACCCAAAGGAAGCACATTTATATGTGTTGATGTAGGCTTACTATTCAGCTCAAATGCATAAGATCTCACCCAATGACGAACACTTCCCTTTGTCCCTGTAACGAACTGCACCAACAATTATTTTACATGCACTTCTTTACTCAAACTACATTGATCCACCAGGCCAGGAATAACATAATTATAATTATATCTAGGATCAATCAAAATGGAAAAAATTTGATCACAAATCTTACCTCCCATCTCAATAATGGATATTTGATGATCTTCTTGCCTATTATCAAGTGTTTCATAAGTTTGAGAAATGCTCTGACCGATATCCCCATATTTTTGTGCCTCTTGAGCTCTGTAGATCTGAGGTTGGTTTCCCTCATACAATGGACATCCTTCTTACAATGTTATTTTCCACAAATCCAACACTACAATAGTCCCCTACCATTACCTTTATTCTTCTATTCTCTAGGATGAAACCCATGTCCTTTCCAGCTACATTAAACTTCTTATAAGGAGCCACATTTTCTTTCTCACCTATATCCTGTGATCTACCAAACTTCTAGGACACTTTCCCTTAGTCTTCTAATTCCATTTCCAGTCACTCTTGAACTTAGGCTTGCACTTTGACTACTCATAATAATGCTTTAATTTCATGATGGCTTTGTCAAATGACTGAGGCTCATCAAACTCGATCTGGTCTTTGAATGCTACTAGAAAACCACTAATGAACCTTTGAATATTCACATTCTCATCCTTGATATAAGGAACATACCTCAACAACTCTAGGAATATTCTTGTGTACTCATCATCTATCATAGAACCCATCTTCAACTCGTAGAACTTCATGACCCTATCATTGTAGTATCTTTCGAGTGGTTACATCTTCTTGAAGAGTCTCTCAAAATCATCCCAAATTAGATCCTTTTATCTAATTCCTTTAACATTATTCACATCTTCCCACCAGATATATGCTTTCCCTTTGAGACTGAAGGTAGATATATTGGCTTTCATGTTATATGAATAGTCATGCAATATGAAGAACTTCTTCATCCCAAGCAGATATGCTTCTACATCTTCTGATTTATTCATCTCTCCATCAAAAGTAGGAGGCTTGTCTTTCTTAAACTCCTCTGGAAAGTACTCACTCCTCCTATGATGCTAGTAGTGATGATGATCATGTTTCCTAGAAGAAGAACTATAATGAAACCCATACATACCAATCATCTTGTCAGGTGTATCCAAGAATATGCCACTCTTCGTTGTATCCTCCTTGTCTAACTTGTGTCTCCTCTAAGACCTACTACCATATGCCCCGTTAGTCTTCTCCTCCTACCTATCTCCATTATTGACCCCCATATTTCCTTGCTTCTGCAACTTTGAAAGGATTTGTATAATCACTACATTAACTTATGCTTTCTTTTCTTAAGCTCTTGTAAGTCTTTCATGTGCCTCAACTAGCCTGTTATTATCTTCCTTGCAACTTTTGATCTCTTCCCTTAGACTTCTCAGTGTATCAACCAGATCAGGAGAATAATCTTATACTTACTACCTAGCTAACCTTTCCCATTCCATATAATTCACATCATGCCTGTAAGGGGAATCAAGAGAATTGTAGTCCACCATTTTTCTCTTCATCTTTGATATTATATTTCCTGCAAACATACCATATTAGATAAACTAAATAGAAATATAATCAAAATTATACCTCACTGTATTTCAGGGGAGGTTATCTTGTCTACACAAATCAGTTTGGATTAGCATGATGTAGATATATAATGACATCAACATATCAACATAATTCATGATAACACAAAACTGCAATAATAACCACATGCATGATAACCATAACCATCACAATGTATGCATAACATTATGCATTTAGCCCATCCAGTACAAGTGTTTGAACATGGAATCTTTGATACAACCTTGTATAATCACCCCTCCCACATTTACCCACTTTTACAAGGTCTATGGGGTAAACATGAACTGAGTGTCATTATAATATGACTCTACCTCCAAGTTCCATTTATGGAAGTGGGGTCAACAAACCAACAACTTTTTATACCTCTCAAGAGAACTATATCACCCAAAAGTTAGTCCACAACCTGTGAGGATCAGATCCTGAGCTAGAACTTCTTTTTCACAAGCATAAAACACCAAATGCACCCTGGACACATTGTTCATGCAGTTATGAGGCTCCAATCACACCCATAAACCTACCTGCATGTGGTTATGACCCAAATTCCTAATTTTGTGCTAGCGGTTGTGATATCTATGTCATTTTTTCAGGCTATCCTCCATATCATTGTTTATAACTTTCATAAACATAACTAGAGTGATAAAAAAACCATTCAAAACTTGAACAAGATCTTGAACTAGACATGCCTAATACATGATACTCATTTCTTCAAACATATGATGAGAATAGAAGCTACAGGTCATGAATGCATATCGGACCATAAAATTTTGAACTTAATTTTAGAATCACCAAGAAGGCTTTATGCCCTCTCAAGCTAACTACAACAACACTTGTTAACCCATGCATTAATCAACCATTCAATAAATTATCAAATGATGAACAAGATCCATAGCTAGAGCACATCATATAACCATCATATAACTAGAAAAAAAACCATGAAAAATCATCCATAAGATCACATCATAAGCAGTTCATGTGTTAATTGATCACAATAGAGAAAATAGGTTATACTATCATATACAAAAGCCAGCCAATTCAGAGACTTCCATGTACCACCTGACCATAGATTGGGTTGAACCAATCTCTCTTTCATTCAATCACCTCTATGCCATATTCCAAGCATGATTCATAACCAAATGTGGACTTCAGAGGTTAAACCATCTCCACTCTCAAGCTACCATGATATCACCTAAAACATTCTTGAGATCAAAAAACCAAATAAAGCTTTAATGCATCACAATTCCTTCACCATATCTAAAGGAATTTTCTTGTTTCTACCCACCTATCAAGGGATTCCTGGAGAAAACCATTTCCACCCCCAACACTTGGGATTTTCCTTAGACCACCTCAACCCGATCCAAAACCTTTCGGCAATCCAAATCTCAACCAAGAATGAATCCCATCACACCACAGTTATCCAAGAAATGGAAAATCAAGGATGGAACCACTATCAATCCAATAAAAACCTATGCCAATGACGGAAAATGAACAAAATAATCAAATGCATGTACCATGCATTCACACCCCAAAAAGGAAATCATGCATACAACCTGTTACCTACAAAATATTCCTGTTGAATATGCTAATCCAACTTTCTCCTTTCACTCCCTTTCTTTCCTTTTCTTATCATTTTCCTTCCTTTTCTAGTCATTTGCTTTCTTTCTTTCCTTTCTCCAAATCCAAGTGAATGATAGAGTGCTCTAGGTGTGCTAGAGTGTATGAGAGCCAAAAGCTAAACTGACAAGATTTGTGAATTGTTTCTTTGATGCCTTTTTATCATTGTTGTCTCCTCTTTCTTCATTTTTCTTCATTTTCCTTCATTTTTCTCTAATTTTCCTTACATGCATATTTGTTTCTCTTCACCTTCGTTTTCTCCTATTTTACTTTATTTCCTTAAATAAATGTCAATTATTGCCTCTTTTCCTTTGGCAATGCCTTTGCCAATTTCCATTGCCATTAATAAACCAAATGTTTTTCCCACTATAATGTTTCCCCTCCAATTAGCTTTGAATATGTGTCCCATGACCTTAGTCTTATTAGTTTTTCCTTTAATATCCTTTATTACATGAAACATTAACCTGGATTTGTTACAAGCGTCTCCCCCTTGGGGGAACACTATCTTGATTGTTCTATGACACCTACAACTAGAAAATCGCTGAAAACAAAACATACTTCCTAGGAGATTTACAACATAACTTGATGTATTATTTACAATGACAACCTAGTGAAAAAAGAAACAAGCATACGGCTTATTGGAGCTTTATAACAAAACTTATTGTGATATCTAGAACAACAACTATATATACCAAAAAATAATTTGCTTCAACCAGAAAATGATGAGGGATATAAAGCCCACATTTTATCGTCCATCTCCCATGTAGCTTCAATAGGCCCAAATTTCTTCCACTGCACTCTAACTTGGTATATTTCTCTGTTCCAGATCATGACTTATTTCTGTTGTAGAATGCATTATGGCTTTGGCTGGAACTCTCCCTCTGGTTCCACCTGCAATACCATCTAATCAATTACATGATAAACATCTTGCACATATCTCTTAAGTAATGAAACATGGAAAAAATCATGGATTTTGATTATCAATGGTTGTGCATGTCTGTAGGCCACTGGTTCAATCTTCTAAAGGATCTCAAAAGGCCCAGAATACTGAGGTGCAAAATTGACACATGACCCAATCATTAAGGAGTTCCTCTTAGGATTGATGCACAAGTACACATTCTCCCCAACTTGAAACTCCTTAAATGATTTATGTTGATCTGCATAACTCTTATGCATATCCTTTGTTGTCTTCAAATTCCTTCCAATAACTTGCATCTCCTGCTCCATCTTAGCCAACATATCTTGTCCAATCAATATCCTGTTAGCTGGATCACTCCAACTAATAGGATTATTACAATTCCAACCATAGAGATTCTCAAATGGTCTCATCCTACAGGATTCCTGATACCCATTATTATATTGAAAATCTACCAATGGAAGATACTCTTCCCACTTCATATGCTAATGCATGACATACATCCTCAACGTGTCCTCAAGGATCTCATTGACCCTCTATGTCTTTCTATTTGTCTACAAATGATAAGTTGTACTGAAGGCTAACTTTGTCCCCAAGCTTGCATACAACTCCTTCCAAAACTTGGAAGTGAACTTGGCATCTCTCTTTGATATGATCATCTTGGGAACACCATGTAACCTCATTATCCCCCTAATGAAGATATGATCTACCTCACTAGATTAATTCATCAACTTCATTATAATGAAGTGAGCTACTAATCCATGTGGATATTGGTGTCCACCTACCTATTATGCCTAGAACTCTAGGCGATCTCATATGTTTCCATGATTGTAGCAAAATTTACTATTTTTAGTAGTTTTTCGGGTGCTGAACTTCCAAATTTTTTTTTACCCCATAAACTATAGTTTTTTTGAGGTATTGTTAGCTTAGCGAGTCTTGGCCTAGGTTCAAAGTTAGTTGCGCCAACCAAAAAAACCCTAGAATACTGGCCCTTTCAGCAACAACCTGTGTAGTGCAAGCTGAAGTCTCACACAAGGCAATATGGGGGGATGCTGGAACCAAGTTTCTACATCCAGAGGTTAGTGAGATGTCTTTTAGTGCCCTAGATCTGCCTTCACGTAGATATGTAAGCCCCTAGGGTACGGTACTACAACTCTACTAAAACAGCCTTCAAGCCTTCGCTAAGGTCCACGATCAGTCTTTGCGGACCCTTAATAGTTTGTTTATCCACTTACGCGCATCAGAGAACTACTCTAGACTAGGGCTCATTTAGATAAGCTTGTGTTATTAATAAACATTAGATAAATCATCAAAGTCTTTGCGGAATTACATAAACATTCTTACGGACATCATCTAACAATTATTCAATAGAATCGTGCATCATTAGATCAATAATTCATAAACATATTATTTACCAACAACATAAGTTGTAAACGGAAGTAAACATCAATACACGATATTTCTCCATAAACATGTTCTTTATTGATTTCTAGTTCAGAATACACACTCAAAACTTCCCTGCACACTTAAATGCAAGGGTGCGTGTACTCAGCTGCGGACTCTACCTAGGCCTTTGCGCACTCAGCTGCAGAGCCTATCTCTCTTATCTAACCCACTTCTCTGTGCTACGACTTCTCTTCTACTCACCCATTACATCTTTGATTATACCTTAGACTCTCTAAGACACACCTATTTATAGCTTTCTACCTACAATCCCATGGTCCATGGACCATGGGTGGGTCTCAAAACCGACTCAACCTTTTACATAAACAAGGGGCTAAAACCCCTTTGACTCCTAACCATCTACGTGCTCCGCATCCACAAATCCAAGAAACTTTACATCATTTATAACAATTACATCAAAACTTGGGTTTTTAACCCCAAAAATGACCCAGGTGACCCCATCCCAACAAGCCCCCAACACAAATATCGAGACTCGCTCTCGAGTCACTTAGCAGGCACTCTGGTCTTGTTAAGAAAGTCCCCCAGCTCCACCTGAACTATTGCAATCATGGTAGTGCTCTGCATGGCTTCGTACTTGACCTCTTCCACTAGCTTCTCTCTAGCTATCCCTTCTGCGGCCAGCTTCATCGTCTGTTGTGTCTGCTGCAAGCCTGTGAGCTTCTCTTGATTGTTGGTCGTGACCTAGTAAGCTTCATCTAACCAAGGCCCTATCTTGGCCTTAAGCAAGGTCTCCTTCTTCTATGTTTCTTCCACCTACACGAGGATCTGCTTCCCTTCCTGCAGCTTGGCTAGGTGTTGCGCTGGTGCAATGGAGTGCATCGTAGCCTTGACTTCATCATATTGTTTCTGCAGCTCCCAGATCTTAATATTCAATGTCTGTAGGTTTGGATCCTCCTACAGATTGGTGACCAATTCCATGGCCTACTCAAATATTGTTGTGCAGTCTGCAACTATGGTGTCCAGAGTGACCAAACCTTCCTTGATCACAGCTCCACGCTGCTCCCAAACCTCTAGCAAAGTCGATGGCTGCATATTCAATTGCAACTTGGTTATCTTCATGTTGAGTTCAAATTGAACTCGACTAACCTCATCTTTTGCCTCGCGCACACCAGCAACTAATTTTCTAATCTTCGCTTCTGGTTATGTGTCCTCAGGAATATGGAGCTCAGGCACAATTTTGCATGCCTCTGTGACCGCTGGCTCTAGTTGTGAACAGTGGGCCTGGAGCGCCACCTTTTCTTCCAAGATCGGTGTCTTCTAGGTGAATAGCTATTGATTATTAACGTTGATCTCACTGATAGCACTAAGTTCTCATTGTTTCCGAAGGCAAAGCTCCTCCATGACTCCCTCTAATAGAGCATGCAATGACTCTAGTTGTTGTTTGGTCAATTTAGTGTTGTCTAAATTGCTATCATAAATTGTCAACCCGGGGCTCGTAAGCTGATGAAGTGAAGTGTACAATATATACTTAAGCAGCCTTTCCTAGTTCTTTTTGTCATTTTTAGTTTATGTCTGACTTATCTTCCTAATGTGATGTGATGAAGTTATAAACAAGTGAGTGAATGTGTGTGTATGTGGTGATTTCTAAAATTCTTCTTGGATTTAAAAGAGAAAACTTGAACAATAACTTGAAATGGAATTAAATCTTTGAATGAAAGTAAAGCATCAAACAAAAGACCAATGGCACTAGTCCAATACCTTTACTGCTGATAAGAATAAAAATGATATCTATATTAACTCAACTGAAAGCAAGAACACTACTCTAACCTTTCTATTGAATCTAAAGCAATGCAAAAATTAAGTGACAAATCACACTACTTAATTCTCTCTTAACATTCTGCCTTTAGCTGAATTGATCATGTAAAAAGAGTTAGGAGTGAATTAGCAATATGAGTCTAAAACTAAATAAACCAAGCTACAATTAAACGATGTTTTGGTCCCATAAAAGTTAGTGAATTATGATAAACAAAACCATCAAGAGATTAGCAACTTGACAAAGCTTGATAAAGTAAACTAAGTAAGGAACTAACTAAGCAAGGAAACCAATAAAAAACAGAACGAAAGTCAGCAGTTTAGATAAGACAACTTCAGATGCCACTAGCGTTAAAAAGAAGTAAAAGCACACTGTCCCGGGCTCCTAATCAAAGCTGTAAAAACACACTGATCAGTCATGAAAAGTACAAAAATGTAAATCAGCATAACTCAAAACTGTACATTAATATACATGATAAATTAAAGAAAAAGAAATGCAGGAAAGTAAATTCAAAGGCTATTGTACAATGGTTGTAGCAGACAGGTGCCCTCCGTCCACTTCAACCAATTAAAAGATCAGCTACGCAGATAGAAACATAACTGTCTTCTTTGAATTAAATCAACTCATAGTAAAACACAGTGGAGAGCGTAAACGCTTGATAAAAGAGTCTTTAAACAAAGTTTTACAGCAGCAAAAGATTAACTTCAAAAGCTAACTAATCTGCGTATAGAGACGCTTTATTTATAGCAAGAACATCAATTGTTCTGTGCGTAAACTAGGATAATTAACAACTAGGAAAAAGACACGTTCAGCAACACCATGCACGGATCTAGGGAACGGTCATCATGGTTTAATAAATCTGATGTTGGATTCTTGTCCCCTGCAGTCTTCGTGGTTGAATAAGAAGCCAGCTATGACTTACGTGCTCCAACTGAACACGCAGAGCCGTGCCACCATTTGCAACCTTGCCGTTTGACCAGAGCTACCTCCACGTTGACCGGGGGTGGAGACGGCCAGTTTGGCTGAGCTGACAGCACACACACCATGTACACAGTCATATGAACTTGCCCATGTGGCTCTTTTATCTGAAGGACACCTGGATCATAGCAAACAATAACATGGCTGCGGAATCTGGGATCAGCTGCAAAATCAGAGACCGGCTGCGGAAATCCTGTATTAGCTGCGGAATTGCAGCACTTGAACCAAAAATCTAAACCGACAGTCAATCATTAGCACAATTAGCAGATCATGTTAAAAATTCCTATAATGCAATGAATTGAACAAGTTGATGAAGGAAATGATGACAAAAGAAGGAAATGAGTAGGAAAAAGGCTGTTGGGAGGATGGTAAATGAGTGTAGTTTTGAGGCTCAACATACCCCCACTGTGAAGGTGTTGCATGTCCTCATGCAACCAAAAATTTGTCATGATTTTCAATTCAATGCTCAGATGCCTCTGCCCAAGACATCCAACCTTCTCCTTTTTCTTCTTACTCCAGATTTGTTCTGGTTTCATAACCAAACCTACCTCAGTTAATCAAGGCCCTGCTCAATTTCTTGCATTTCTTCTTCAATTTTCTATTCTTTTTCTGCCAAAGACCCAAGTGAAGCATTGTATTGTCATGGACCATCTTGTCCACTTTGCTCTGTTCTTTAAATGCTTCATTCTCCTGCTTAATGTGTCGGTTCAAGACTTCCATCTCAAATACCTCTTGTTTTAGAGATTTGACTTGTTCATCATGAGGTACTATAGTGCTTGAACCAGCAGTAGATTGCTCTAAAGTCTCCAAGTAATCATATGCTTTCTATTGTTCAGGGTCTATGTCAAGTGTTTGTCTTGGTCTAAATTCAAATTCCTGAAAAATTGCTTTCTCTTTCTTGCTGGAAGGGACTTTCCTCTCGCGGAGGGCTTAGCTCAACATCTAACTGAATTGGAGTCTTTTCAGGTGTGCCCAAATCAACAAAATGGGACTGTTTTCCTTTGTTCACACTCAATTTTCGCTTCAACCTACTGCTTCTCCTCACTTGTACATTAGTGCTCTTCTGCTGGGCACTATGTTTCTCTTTTTGTTTTCTCTTTGAGAGGGCAGTGGTTTGAAGTTGTACTAATCTATCAGCTAGTGTTTGGGATTCTTCTTCAACTGAGGGCTCAGGTGAAGGAAATGATTCTTGCAAAATGGCTTTCCTTTATCCCCCTTTTGTCTTTTAGCTTTGTCTTCCTTTTTTCTTTCTTCTCGGGTAGTTTCTTGAGCAGTTTCTTGAGCAGTCTTTTGGGCAGTTTCTACAACAGTCTTTTGGGCAGTTTCCTGGGCAGTAATTTCTTTCCCTCCTCTCCTATTTCTCTTTGGTATCCTAGGAGAGCTGCTAGAGGCTTCACCTACCTCTTGAAAATGGTTTCTAATTAGAAACTTCTCCCATGTATCATCTTTAGTTTTCAACTGCTCCTCTATTAAAATTTTAATGAGTCCATGGTGATACAAGTGGGGTTCAATGTTTCCCATGTGTTTCTGAACAGTGGTACACATCTTCTTTAGACTAGCTAACAAGAAACAAGGTAGGTTGATAGCTCGGTCATCCATAAAGTGCATCATGATTCTTGTATGGTATATATACATGACACCGAAACGGCCTTCACATGTTAAAATTTTTTGAACAAGCAATAGTAATGAAGTCCATTCCTCTTTAATGACACATACAGGGATTCCCTTAGTGAAAATGGAGGTATCCATACCTGGATTCTTGAGCATTTTTCTCCACTCTTGATCTTCAATTGTTCTGTTTTTGAACCAGCGTTCTCCTTTTTGAGGAAAATCGGTTGCTGTGGCCAGGGTGCTCTCTGTTATGGTGAACTGCAAGTCACCTACCTCCACGGTTTTTCCATTAAATGACCGGGCAAATTCCTTTGTCACCTCCTTATGGTACCCGTTAAATTTCTGAATGAACTTTAGCCATTTGGCTTTTTGTAGTGCTTCTTTTACCTGTGGGTAACCCTCTAAAAACTTCGAACCCTCCGGTTCTGCTCTTAATAATTTCCCCATTCTCGGTTCTCAGCTTTACTTAAAGCTCTGATAGTGGAATATGGACGTTTGAGGAGAATGCTTTACGGGAAAACAGGGGAATTACAGTTGTACAGAGTAACCGTAATGTAATAAACAGTGAGGTGCAGAACTTGTGATCGGGGTTTTGAACAGTGAGGTGAGGAAAAACAAAGAGGGATTTTACAATGAAGACGAGAGTGGTGTATGAAAATGAGAATGGAACCAGTGGTATGAGGGTAGAGAACAATACGGCTATAAGTTTTATGCATGCAGGTGCAACGGTCACATCTGTGAGCTTCGGGTGGTTGCATACACTTGGCTGTGGAAATGATCATATGTAGAGCCGTAGTACACTGGTATACGTCACTGAGGTACGAGTAATTAATGGAAGAGCAGCTCGTATCAAGTTCAAATCAATAAGGATTAGGAAACCGTTAGGAGGGTGATGAGGTGGATTAGGCGTGATCGTGGATGAGGAGTGGGATAATCTTGTCAATAATTACATTAAGTGACTCCTACCACGATTTGAAAACCATGCATAAATGATATTAAAATGTTGATTAAAATTTTGGAACATACCTTTATATATTTGCATTTGATCCCTTTGTTCATTATGGTGTCTAACTTTTGATTGCTTTCTGGCTTTGTAGGTGCTACGTATCCTTGCTGCTCTTTGATGATGATACCTCTGACTGTAATTTTTTTTTCTTTTTGAACAGAATTGCTTTGATTGCAGAGACAGAGTGTATTGGCTGCAGAAACTCAGTATCAGTTGCGGAATCTGCAACAACACTTTTCTTCCTGCACAAAGATGATTAGAACAAATTTATCTGAATGGAATAGTCCTGAGAGGGACTTTATTGGTGGAAATGAGATGGAATAAGTGAGCTGGAAAAAAATGAAGTGGAATGGAATGAAATGGAGTGAAAAATATGAAGTGAGGCGAAATGGAATGAAGATGGAATGATGATGGAAAGAGAGATTTTTTTTTTGGAAAATATAAAGTGTCAGGTGACCCTGATTTTCACCTTATATTTTCTGCATAAGACTG